>VACF01002564.1:0-117762 GCA_006891605.1 Pleurozium schreberi | reverse complement strand
CTTTAGGATGACACTTGATAACTTCAACATGAAATGCATAACGGCATGTGTTACCCTGTCCACTTTTACTAATCCACAAACACTTCTTGTGCTCCACATTTCTACTTTGTCTAATCCTACACATTTCACAGCAGTTAAATAAAACCTTCACAACAATTGTTCCTCTTCCTATTGATTTTTTTATTCTTCCACCTCTCACATTGCTGATCTATCATGTACTGAAAAGCAATCTTTGATAGATATAATGAMAAGTACAACTTCCGTTACCACTCTGAAACTTTGAATTCGCTAACAGATTTTTCCTTCTAAAATTGCCAAATTTTTGAAACACAATAATATGRGATTSCAACTGCCAATAATCCTCCGTTCCACTTCTACATTTCATTTGAAGAGTATCATTGAATCCTAYWAACATATAAATYTGCCTTACTTTCATCTCCAACTCCAAAACCTTCTACAACAATACAATGGCACACACACAATATTCATAAAAATTTACCCATGCACTATAAGAGACGGTTGCGCTGTCCAAAGTGACTATACATTTTCRTAAAAACGTATTGTTGCACATGATGCCCCTCAAATAAATMCACTATAAYAACAAATCTTAATTACACAATAGCTTCCAAYAMACTRTGGTTTAGATACATGRGAAWGAACTACTCGTTCACCTYGCTTCCACTTTGATATCGGGATAAATCAATTAAAAGCTTCTGCAGACRCACCTTGATATATAACTTATACTTTGAAACAACCAGGTCGGCCTCCTCCACACACATTCCACGTGTCCATGTTCTACATTTCAAAATTTCTAATTCCATGTGCTTAGCACATGATTCTCTTTATTATGAAAACCATGACCGCATGCATTCGTTCTCACCTCTTTCACCAACTACTTTTCTCTTCACTACACTACTTCAAAGAAACTTGGTCCTTTAAACTTCTGCACAAGCATAAATGAATACTTTATAATCTGKGCTCCCACTCCTTCAATTYTTTTCACTCTTCTCTGTCGATTACACATACTCAAAAATTCCCATTCTCCTTTGCGTTCAATGCCAAACTTGCTCAAAAGCTTAAAAACACAATGCCTTCAATTCCAAATATCCTACTTCTCAAAAGAGCCCACACTCTCATTAATATTTAGCAAATGAAATTCTTGCATAAATGCACTTCACTTCCACTGCCTTGTCTAATTTTTTATCAATATGTAAGGATCACTGAAAGAACGTACCTTGCATAGTTGCATTTTTAGAGGAATGTGGTTTCCTCTTCAGTTTCACGCCCATACATGCACATTTCATTAGAAGTCTTCCATCGTTACTAGCTAAAATTAAAAAAATCAAACTACATGCACTTACACTTCAATGACCACTTCCTTTGCATATGCCCATATCTAACAATCATGACTCCATATTCTTTTTGAGATACATTTTGTTCCTCCTYTTGTATGTTTTGGTCATTCCCAACCCTCTCGTTYGTGACCACTTCAGCCTTTGATGGCCATGTCTACTACCAATSTAACACAAACAACCAATTTTKTTTCCACATTTACCATGATAGRCAATTTACATTACGGTTAGGGCGGAAACTTGCAGTCCTASATACACAACRAACCAAAACAAAGCATACATATTTCATTCATGTACTAAAAATAAAAGTCATAACATCACAGTTGTAGCGCCAAAATTTACGATAGTCAAAAACTTCCTTCTCTATAATCATTTCAAGCCTTATTAGCTCACTTGTGACCTTGAAGTTCTGGCTTAAATCCCGTCCAGGACTTTGGGCAACCACAAAGTCAATTTAGCAATCATGTGTCACCCATTATTTGCAAAAAAAAAAAAAAAAAAAAAAAAAATTTAAACAAAAGCAGATCGATGTATTCTTCGTCGAAAGTGCGATGTGGTCTGTCATGTATCCTATGCTTCCACACAATTGGATTGGTTTAGGCCAAAACCAAAGTCTCCATACTATGCTATCTTCTTTAATATTTTCAAGTGAAAAAACAACATTCCTTTAAACCTTAAGTTCCCCACATGTTTTGTTTACACAGAAGTTACTCAACGACACCACTAAAGTCTATCCAATGGTCTTCAAAATTTCTTGCTCTACAATTAAATCATATATATTCATTATGCCAGCACATTGTTTCTCCGGACCACTCCCCTCTGAATTTGTTAAATTTGAATGCTTCCGTCTAGTCTTTATTGTTCGTCTTCCTGAATCATCCCACGCACTTCATGCCAATTCACAATTGGAAATTCAATATAGCTGAAATCCTTCTATTACATTGAACTTTAGAAAAAACACAAAATTGCACTTCATTTTAAATTTTTACTAACGTTACAATTGATGTCAATGTTGTGATACACATACAACAACGCCAATGCATTTCATGGCCTCCCTCTTTCCCTTCATAGTTTCTGAATAAAAAAACAAAATGACCTTTTTCAATGGCAACAAAATCAAAGTCACCTACTCTTGCAGATTGTTTATCTCTACAATCAATTATTCTTGGACTTCATGATAATTGTCGCGTTTACTCATAACTACTACATTATTAGATAATTGGAAGTGACTTTCAACTACAAACATATTTGGGGACATTGTATGGAAAAAAAATACAAGTCAGACTACAACAATTTCAGAATACATACCTAGATGGGACCAGTGTTAACCAATTTCCGTCGGCTGTATTGATCTCCTTCACTGCTATATTCTTCATACACATTTATCGGTGATAAGGTCTGCATAGACTCTTCCTCAAAAACAACTTCAATAAATTTATTCCCACGTTTCTTTGAAATTGTTGCTACTACATTGAGTACTCTTCCAAAACCTTTATCACCTTCCATTTCATCTCGCACTTTGTCTGGGTTTGGTGACCTCCCATATAGTTCTCGAAGTCTTTCTCTTATTTCCTCCACCCCTAGTGAACCTATCCTTCCAACTGTTTTTCTGCATGCATTAGCATATCGACCATGTTTTCTTTTATCCGCCCTTTGCTTACTTGCTACAAGTTTCTCTAGATGCTTCCAAATATCTTCGTCGACATACACAAGTTGATCTCCGTCCTTTTTTATCAATTCTATAAGTTCTGTCCTCTTCCTTGTGACAGCCTTACCTAGCAAGGCTCTCAAATGGTCTTTATTTAGATCTCTAGAGTATTCAAATTTCTCATTCAAGAGTCTCTTGAAAGTGCACATGTCTTCATGACTTTGTTTCCTAATGTGGGTGCATGACGGATCTAGCCATGTAGATAGCTTGTTGATTTTTGCAATCCATGGAGTTCTTCCAGAACCATAAGGTCTTCCTTGATTATCGACTATCAAATAAAATGGCTTTTTACCACTACTAGAAGAATTCGGTCCAAATGAAGACAAAATCAACAGAAATGTGTTGGTTTCTCCTATTGGTTAGGAACTCTTGATTTGGTTTCTCCTGTTAGTTAGGAACTCTTGATTTGGTTTCTCCTGTTGGTTAGGAACTCTTGATTCGGACCAACTGTCAACACATTTCTGTTGATTTTGTCTTGGTCAAATCTGAAATTTAAAAAAAAACAAAAAAACAAAACACTTTTTTTGGATTGCTCCCTATCCGCCACGTGGACTGCCCCTACCCACCACGTGGACTACCCCTACCTGCTCATGGCATGGTTCGATCCCAAGACTTCATGCTTGGAGCCCATAGACTCCAGCCATTGCACCAGGGTTGGAGTCATTTGATGTAATTAGGAATGTGAGTTTTATTTATTGGTTTTCTAGTCATTTTTCACAAAATCAGTAGACTTTGAAGGCCCGTATCTCCTTCATTTTAGGTCCGTTTTCCATGAAACTTGTTGGAAATGGTTTATATTGAAGTCTACTTTTAGTGACAAAATTTTCAATTTTTTCTAAATTGTTTTGAAATTCTGACAAGCATTTTTCTAAAAGTAGTTTTACTTTATTCTTTTCATTTTCATTTTGCAAATTTAGCAGACTTTGGAGGCTCATATTTCCTTCATAGAAAGTCCGTTTTCCATAGAACTTGTTGGAAATTATTGGTATTGAAGTCTAATTTCAGAGGTAAAATTTTCAATTTCAATAGATTTCCAAAAGATTCTAATAAATTCTAATATTTTTTCAAAAGATTCTAGTAGATTCCTAAAAATTTAGTAGATTCGTAAGAGATTCAAAAAGATTCCAAAAAGATTCCAAAAAGATCCCAGAAGATTCCTTGAAATTCAATAGAATTGTCTTGGTTTACATTGAACCAACAGAAAATGTGTTGATGCGGTCCTAAAAAACACATTTGATGAGGAAAAATCATTTTTATGTTGATTCCAAGAGAAATGTGCTGATTTTGTCTTGGTTTTGACTGCCTTTCTAGTAGTGTACCTTCTCCCTCGTGTTCTGATTTCTCAAATTCCCTAACGGCTTGTTTGTATCGCCCTGTTCTTCGGTCCATAGCTGCAGATGGTACAGCAACATGGTCTTCTTTCACTGCCAACAATCCCCTATCACTTGTTGCATGGTCTACGTCATGTGTACATTGTGGGAATGACTTGTTGGGGGACCTAAACTTTGAAGGGGAAGGGGTACGTATGCGTTCTCTGCATCTACAGCTTGGAGACATAGAACGTTGATTGTCGAAGCGGTTCAGAGTAGGGGTTGAATCCCTTCTTCCACAATCCACACGTACTCGCACATCCTCAATTCTTTCTTTATGCAYARCTGTCRCTCAAAAAAATATGCATGTCAAACRTAGAAGCGCACATCTAAAAGCCCATGCTCCTTACTATCCCACCTAATTCATTTTCARAAACTATCCTATAAAGCATAAAGGATTACTGCTTACGCATGTGCAATGAGCTCCTAGGACCTTCAAGCTTAGGTTTTCTTCATCTTAAATAGTTATTTTATTAATAAAGCAAAGGTAATGGTTCTCTAATATAATTCATTCACTTAATATACTTACCTTCCTATTTTCTCACTACCATGTGACAATTAACATGGAAAGCATCTTTACAATTGTCATTTCTTTCCAGCCAATACTATGCACGACTTTCTAATTTCCTTGATCACGTCAACTTATAATGTAGAAGTAAAATAAATAAACAAATAAACTATTGCAAGTCCAAGGAACATGTTAGAAAGCATACTTGCATGCTTCTTGTCAAGAACTGTTAGTATGCGATAATTTTCTTTGTAATTTTTTGAATTTCTCATGTCACTTCCTTTGCCATACTGTCTAGGGCTCCAAGAACGACTCCGTCTTGACCTCGACTTCTGTTCATTTGTAGGGCTCCAAGATCTGTAATTGTCATAGCAATCTGGCTCTGACCGACATCTTCTTCTAGGAGAAACCATTTTCTCTCTTCCTTTTTTTTCAGGCTGCAACAATGAATTTAGAGTATTATATTACAATCCACCGACTAGAAGAAAATTATGTTGGAACCCGCTAAATCATGTTAGAAACTGCGTTCAAACCCACAAAACCATATCAGGTGAATTTTGTTGAATTCCGTGTTCAAAATGTAGAATTTTGCACTGGACTACATTTTAGCGTTAGAATTCTACAAAATTATGCGTTGGACTTCTTTTTACGTTAGAATTGTGCAGAATTCTAACSCAAAAATGCRGTCCAGTGCAGAGTTCTGCATTTTGAACGCRGAACTCAACAAAATTCACCTRATATGGTTTTGTAGGTTTAAACAYARTTTCTAACATGATTTAATAGGTTCTAACATAGTTTTCTTCTAGTGACCAAAGATACAYTTATTGGATAYAAGCTTTTCAGTAATGCTACATCAGTCAGTGCAAGCGAGCCAACTTATATGTTCCACTACGTGGAATAGGACAAAAACAAAGCCTTCACATTACCAATGCTCAAATTCAACCATTGCGAACAAATAGTACAAAAACATTAAATCTTTTCTTTTAATATATAACTGACTTGTTCAAGCTAGGAACCTCAATACTCCACTAATGCAATCTTACTCTGTCTTYGCCTTTTTTTCATTAATGATTGTGAATCAAAGTCTGCCGTGTTGTTGCTTGAAGTCTTTGTTGGTGATTTGTCGTATGTCTCCAAGTCTTTTGATGACCCCCCGGAACTCCTGCTTCCGAAATCACTATCGGCGTCGATGGGGTGGAATTCCAAATCTGTACTATTGTCAATGTCCTCACTATCCGTGTCCGTGTATTCAATAGACTTCATTTGCACTTGAAGGTCCGGATCAGTGTTGTGAATCTGCTTAGAGTMGTCATCACATTGACAAAAATCCTCTTCACAGTCTCTAGAAAGGACCACAAGCGACTGGGACTTTGGTATGGCAGACCCTAGTTGGAGAAAAGCATCAAAAGAACATTCTTTACGTTGTAGTGTGTGACTTGTTTTTTTAGTTRCTTCCCTAGAAAGTTCACTGGCATCCACATCAGAGCCACTGTTTAGTGGTGGTGAAGGTGTCTGTACTCTGCCCGTTTTGCGGTATGTCTCTGCGTCCCGCAATGCCTTTTTGTTCAACTACTCGTACCTGCAATGCCAGAGGCGAGCAYAGGGTAGTTTTAAGAAATTGAAAACAATTGTGCCCCATTTTCTATATCATGYGTATCCTTACCATGAAACACGTGAATTGTATTAGTTAAAATAGTTCAACAAAAACAATYTGCCCAAGATTTATGGGRAAAAAAATTACCACTGGTTAYTGCAAACCAAACTATATTCTTCTCGTYGGTGAACCTCCAAGATCAAACAAATTCCATAGCAGAAGACAAATGGAAGGTGCAAAATCAATGGTATGGAGTAAAGCATCTCTAATGTTGAACCGAAYRATTTTCATCCAGCAAATTATAATTAGGTCTTTGAACCCTCAAGGCACAAATCCCGAAAAGTAGGAAGCGGCGCACTGTTTTTAAATAGTCCGGRCCTTTTATAAGTGCTAAATTTGGACGCCCTTGCATATCGTGCGTCCTCAGGCCTCTGCAATTCTAGGTCAGTAGTTTATCTCCACCCTTCTTTACGTTCTGGCATGCATTGACTTTTTGACACACTTTCTTGTTTTCATTAGAAACAACCTAGGCTATTGGAAAAAACAAGGTAAGCTCAAAGACTAATTCAAGGGGACCTCGACAGCTTGCAGGCTAAAATTTTGAGCTCTTGGAAGCATCCTAAATACGGTGATGTCTCATTGAAAAATTAGAAATGCAGTGTTAATGGCAAACTTATCTGATTGGCTTCTTACGCTATCAATGGCGGCTGCAAAAGATGTGTGCAATTCGAGAAGGTACTTGGCATGAACGCATACTTCACATGGAAAACTAAAAGATACTGCCCTTGCCTACTTTGCATGTCGCAAAACAATATACAATTTTTTCTGCTTTGACTATGAAATACTTACACTGACTGCGGGTGCTGGAGGGTCTCGTTCAATCTTTGGTTGTTCGCCACGATCGTCTACAAGTGCAAGACTTCATACTCCATCAAAATAGGCATTTCTCCTATTACGACGTTGTTCGATTGAATTTCCTAGCCAAAAAAGCAAGAGTATTTGTGAAAGGAAGAGAGAACAYGTTGCAATGCTGACAACGAAGAAGTCTTTGTTCCATTTGTATTTGTCTCCTGAGGATGGTGTGACAGAATTATTTGAGGAAGAGCATTTTTTGAAGGAAATTTACAGAAAATGTCAGTTCAGGTCGAGTCGACCTAAACAGACTTACCTTGAACTTTATGGTGTTTCCCTTGTTTTCAACATTAAGCCGTGCAACGGAGACCGTCTCGACGGGGGTTGCGTCCTTTGGATTCTTTGGACTCCCCATGTTCACCCAACAAGTCCTGGCACCAAGAATATTTGTTGACCACGATGGTTTCAAGGCGACAAAATGATTTACACGATTGTAAAATGCGAAAATCGTCCGGAGAACTTCATTATTGTCTGACCATACAATGTAGCAATCCCACTCCCGGAAATGCTTCAGGATGGCCTCATCCACATTGGTCTCTACCATCATTTTACTGGCGGAGACACTGTGCTGCCCATTCACTATGTAGAATCGGCCTTTACTAACCCGGTCCCAATCTTCTGGACCAGGCTTCTTCGCTTTGTTGACAGGCATGACACAAAGGGTCTGCTTGCCTGTCTTGTCAGGCATGTGCATTAAGAAATGGAACATGTCCAACACAAGACGCTCTTCGTGGCTGCGGATGTTAACATCAGGAGGTGCCGAAATGAGCTGGTCAATGGACAGCCTCTTCTTCTTGTCCACGGCGAAGATGTAGGCGTCACTACAGCTGGCCCAATAGTTCTTGTAGGCTTTGGTGGACTCTTTGTAGTCCACTTCTTTCTTGGGGTCGTGTGCAGCGAGGACATCCGTCACGGCCGATACAAAACTGAGCTCCACCTTCGCTGGTTCACTCTTGTCGTTTTCAGTGGCCTGCCTGCTAGAAGTCGATGCAAGATTGCTTCTTCTTCCGCTTGTGACTGGCGTGCCTCCTTGAAGACTCTTCCTCGTTCCGCGGCTCTGCTGAGTTCCAGGTGTGCCTTGAGAACTCTGGCCCTCCAGCAAACTAGGCGGATCGTGGGACACCGAGCGCCCAGCGTTCTGCAAAATCTTCAGTTCTACCTTCCCCTTCAGAACCGCGAAGTCGACGAAGAGTTGTCGAAGTCTGTCGCAGAGATTCTTTCCCGTGACTTGCACTCCCTTCATGTTCTTCCAGTAGCCACCATCCACTTTCTTCTTGAGTTCGGATATCATGCTGCTGTAATCCGTATTGTCCAAACTCTCAATGAAATGGATTACGTAAAAGGGGATCTTCGCGGAGTCAATCACAAGCGTGAAATGGTATTGCTCTTCGTCCTTCTTTCCGACCTCGGCAGTCACACAATGGATCTTGATCACTGATCCGACGTCGGGTGATACCTCCTTCACTTTTTCTTTGTAGGAGACTGGATAGTATGGGTGCTTGTCCTTGTATTTTCTTGTGAAGCAGTAGAGGCTGGTCATCGAAATGAGGCTGACACTCCAAAACTCCACTGCGTCAGGGTCTATCAACTCCCAATATTCCCCTTCGGTGCTGAAGTCATCCCCGTCGTCTTCGTCGGTGGTGACAATCATTTTTTTGAAGAAGTTCTTGAGCTTGGGTACTTTCTCCTCCATCCTGTAGGGTTCAGGTGAGAGTTAGTGGACTAGACAAGTTAGGTTGAGTCGACCTAATTAGTAGTTTGTTATTCATACGGTTTTCTCTTGGGCCTCAGATGTTTCTTCTTGTTATTTAATAACATTACAACATTTCATTCTGCCTCATCGCTAGTACCAAGATATGTTTTTAGAGCCTCTCATTCTGTGTTTTAGGTCGGGTCGACCTATTCTGGTTTTTTATATTTTCTAGACTCTTTAGATTCATCCAACTTGTTTTTCAGTTTAGTTGAGTGATTCTTTGCTCAGGTCGGTTCTTTAGCATTACTTTGTTTAGACTGAAATAATTCTGCTGCTCTTTTGTGTTGTAGGTCCTGTTTTGACTTACTTTCCGTCTAAATTCTTTTATGTTCTTTTAGGTCGGATCGACCTAAATCGCTGTCTTTACTAACATTTTTTCAGAAATTCCTTTATGTTCTTTTAGGTTGGATTGACCTAAAACGTCTCCTGTATTGACATGAGTTCAAGAAATACTTCTAATATGTCTAGAGTCGACCTAAACTGCTATCGATCTAAACTGACAGAGTGTCTGTTCAAGAAGTAGTTCTCTAGATTTGATGTGGTTTTCTAACCTATTGCTTTGCCAATATTGTTGACTTGCAAAACCTTGAATTGAATGAAATGAACCTCCTACTGCACAATGCAAAATGCACACTCAAAGTCAGAAGAGAATGACAGCAAGGAAGTATCAGATAGGCATAAATTCAGAAAAAGGCATTCACAGTTGGCTTTCAGTCAGGCACCCTAATTTTATGATTGCAATTTCAGTACCAAAACATACTACTCATTGAATGCATGTGAATTCCTCAACTATGAACAGCTTGTTTCAAAGTTTGGGCAGAAAATTGCTAAAGATTTACTACACTGAAACTTAAACAATTTAGAATGGAATGCAATGAACACTAAAAGCCCATAACGTACTCTTGAGTACGCAAATAATGTAAGCAATGCATTCATCTACCGTACAATCACCATTGCACAACACATACATTCAAAACTGTAATATAAATCCCCTAAAACTGGAACCCTAAAATCGAAACATTGAAAGCTCAATCATAGATTCAAATCTGATACCAAAATTCAAATCCATGCCAAACCCAAAAAACTCTATGAAAAAAATTCAAACAGAAGTCACACGAGAAACAAGGAACCCTAAAGCTCTATGAAAAAATGAAACAAAGAAACACAAGAAACACAACTCAAAACAAAAGTCAAACCAAAAAACAAAACAATTCAGACACAAACGGATACTGAATTCACAAAGGCTTAAGGAACACCTCTCTAGCTCAATGATCGACCAGCTCCACGTATCGACCAGCTGAACGATCGACTAGCTCCTCAAAACGCGCTCGCCACTGCATCCGGCACCACTTCTGGTTACACACTCGCTCCAATCTGATACCAAAATTTACTACACCGAAGCTCAATCACAAATTCAAATGTGATACCAAAATTTTCCACACCAAAAGCTCAATCATAGATTCAAATCTGATACCAAAATTTACTACACTAAAAGTTCAAACAAAAGTCACACGAGAAACAAAAAAATACAAGTTACATGAGAAACAAAGAACCGTAAGTCCTACAAGAAACACAAGTAAAAACGACAAACAAAAGTCACACGAGAAACACAACTCGAAACAAAAGTCAAACAAAAAACCATCCTATACTCAGACCTAAAACCACAGCAGCACACAACAAAATTTAGACACAAACGTCAACTCAATTCACGAAGGCTGAGGGACCTTACTAGCTTGTTTTTCTTGACCAGCTCCACGTATAGAACTGCTGGCTCCTCAAAATGCGCTCGCCATTGTGTCTGGCGCTAGTGCTGGTAACAAACCCTTGTGTTCTGAAAATTCGTCCGTGAAGCCCACCCGCAGCGAACTCGTCCATAAAGCCCTCCCGTAGCATACAGATTCAAGTCCGTAAAACCCACCTTAAAACATTTCGCTTCAATCTCCTCTCAGCCTGCATCGATCATTCGCTCACGCTGGCCAGAAGTGCAGCCTAAATTCAAGGAAAATCGAATCAAAAGAAAACCATGAAGCCCAGCCTAAAACGCAGCAAACTAGACCCTACAGCGGAGCAAACTCGCACTCCTGAAAATGCAGCGAAACACAGCGAAACGCAGCAAAACTCTCCACAAAACAAGGAACGCAACGAAAGTGAAACAGCAAATCCTAGCCTTTGAGCAAGCTGGTCCCAATACCCGGGTCAACAGTGGCCGGATATGATAACTAGTGCCCACCAATCTCGATACCCGGGAACCAGGGCCGGATATAAGAACCGGCGGTTACCTGGACCCCAGTTACCTTGAACCCCTGATTACTTTTTATTACTGATATTTATGTTTAATTTGATTATCATTCATCAAATTAAATTATAATCATATTATATAAAATAATATAAATATTTAAAAATATTATACATAATATTAAATAATGACATAATAATGGTATTATAATTTTTGTTTCATGGTTGAAGGACATTCAACCGATTCAACAGTACTACAAAGTAACCATGAGAGTCTTTATGTTTTAAACGAGTACATGTAGATGTGATTGCCATTGAAATCTTACTTGAATACCTCAAGTGGATCTCTATTCTTTGAATCATTTTTTTTTTTGTGTTTGTTTGTTTGTTTGTTACGTTGAGATCTTTCGGACCATGCATCCTCCAATGGCATGCTTGGTCGGAAAGCTCTCAACGAGGAGGGGTGTACGGGCTTTGATTCATGGTGTTCTGATCTACGAGGTGAAAGTTATAGAATTTCTATTTTTTTATGAACAAAAAAATATAGAAAATTACTCGTACTTTGATTTTACCTACTGATCTTCCTTAAAAAAGTAACTCATAGATATCAGGTRAACATTAGTTTGTTTTAGAAGAATTTTGTAGCTACTAAGGGTTTTGCCGTTTGTGTAATAAACAATGTACTTCTTCTTAACAATTTATTGGAGAATGGAAAAAAAAATAAGTTTTTTTATCAAAGAGTCTTGATTCAATTCTTCTACATTTTTTCTAATTCAAAGTATTACTTGCAAAAATTTCCAGAAAAAAATGTTAAAGTTATTTGAAATTCCAAAATTCCAAAATCTTTTTCCAACATCGAATGCTAAAGTTCCATTGATGATGACAAATTACATGGAAGCTTGTATGTGGTCCCTTTTTGGCTTCCGTGTTGTACTAATAAAAGTGCTGCAACGAATTCTGAAAAGTTGATGTACCAGCCCACAGATTTTTTGCACAAAAATTTCAAAAATTAATTTCGATTGTCAATTATGGATCGGTCATTGGCAGGGCCTGCGGTGAAACATAGAATCCATGTAATCACATTCCATTTGTACTGTACAAAAATAGAGGAGACCATGACGTGCACGAGTGCGAGGGAATTTGAAGAAGACGACAGCAAGGCAGTAACCAAGTCAAGTGGACCCGCGCCTACTATTATTGTACGTATCAAAATCATGGTGTTGACTTTCGAAAATGGCGTGGTGATAAATGGGATCCACCGAAGCGGCCATGCATGTCAGATTGGGTCCCGGAATTTCAAACATCAAATTCTAATTCCCGCGTCATCCCCTCCGCCAACGGGCCATCCACACTCTCGACGAGGGTCGTTGTCACGACTATCATTTTCACTTCGTCACTCCCTCATGTGTCTGCTCCACTCCGCTTGCATGGGCTCTGTGTTTTCTTTGTTTACTCTATCACCTTCTTCTGTGATGTCGCGTTGGTGATCACGGTGTTCTGGATTAGTTGTTGCAGAGGTGGTTGAGGAAGCGCTCGGTGATCGCGGTAGGTTATCTACATCTATGTTTTCGTTGATCGCATCTTGGCTTTGTTTGTTCCAGGGTTGAATGTCATTGCACTCCCGATTTTTTCCATGTTCACTTCTTCAGTCTAGAAGCGACGTTGTTGTTTTTGAACGGTGTTCATTTGTATTGCAATGAGTTGTACACCATTGAAGCCACATTGTACCCATCCGTGCCTCATAGTGAATTGGAATTGCAGAATGCAAGGAAGGAGCTTCCGCATTAATCGCTGTAAAATCCGGGAACGCACAGGTAGGGGAATGAATACACGTCTCCGGGTTTTTTGGAGCCTTTTAGGTCTACTCGACCTAAACCAACCATTCAATAAGGCAACAAAGAGCAGACATTTAGGTTGAGTCGACCTAATGATTAGAACATGGGATTATGTCAAATGCGTACATAAAACATTACGAAATGAAGTGCATCAGTCATCAGTTTAGGTCAACCTAAAGCGTGTGGGCATTCTATCGAGTAACAAGTAATGTCCGGAACTTGCGTATAGGCATTCTATCGAACTAAAGGTTTTGATTTACCTCAGAATGTTATACTCCAGTTCAGGTCGACTCGACCTAAAGCGTGTCCTGTAATGTATGAGATAAGATAGAAGGCCGATTGAGTCTTCAATGAAAATAACAAATGAGTCATGTGCTTTAATGGATTTGATCGACAGACCAATCTGCAATTATTACCAATTAGGTCGACTCGACCTAAATGTGAAGGTGTGATGAGTTCATTCATTTAGCCTGTCAAGTGTTGTCTATGATTATTCATCGTGCCTTTCCTCTTTGCTCCTTTAGGTCGAGTTGACCTAATGATAGATCCCGCCATTCAATGTATGAATTAACTTAATCATACATCATGGCCTGCAGTTATCATGGCTGCGTCGGTTAGCATGTCGAACATGTCGGACTCATCGGATGAAGAGTTCCCAGCACTTGAAGGGATGAATGTTGGAATACCGGAGTGCAAAGGGCTGCCTCGAAGGCAGTGGAACACAAAGTGCGTGACGCTTTACAACTTCGACAGTGTACTTGTTGGAGAGGGTACCTGCCACAGCGTCAACTCGGATCTCGTGCTTGGTGCGAATGGTCCGCTTGGAGACACACATGTGGCTGTCCACCTCTCAAAGACATTTTCTGAGGAGGACATCCCCCAAAAGTAGGTGTACTCCTTGGTGGCATGGCCGACAAATTTCGTCCACTGCCGAGGGGCAAGCTTGCGTGACCATGAGGCTCGAGACAACTTCAACCGTCTGCAGCAGAGGCTACTTAACCCACCGCCTCTCACTTCCTCGAGGCCCTACACGAGTGTGATCCTTAAGCCAAAGAGAGAAGATGGGATTAAAGCAAAGGAGCTCCTAACTCAGGATTCCATCAACGCGGTCTCCAGCAAACTCTGCTACAGCAAAAACTGCATTCAACCCTTCCCAAGGGAGAGCATCTGAGCGGTCCACGAACGCATGTACCACAGTTCCACTTTCAAGTTCAGAGCCCACATGAAGACTGACATTCACAGATCTATTCATCACGACTTGCATAGAAGGAAGGTGGTGACAGTGGAAGGGATCGATGTGTGCATGCAAGCATGGATGCTCATTTCCGGAGTCCCGAAAGCCACTTTCTACCGCTACCAGAAGTATGCAAAAGCGAAGCGAGAAGCAAGGGTCCACGGAAACACTGGACTCCTGAAACCAAGACAACATACTGAGCAAGCTACTGCTATGTTGAAGTGCATCTTGGACAGAGAAGCACATCACATGCCACATAAGACGAGGACTACAAAGTCAGGGGAGAAGGTGGTCTCCATGATTCTGCCTTCAACCTTTCAGTGGAAGGGTCAGATGAAACACATGAACGACATCAATGCGGCTCTAGGTTTGAAGGACATCTCAATTTCAAACTTGAGYAAAATAAGATCCAAGAAGTTCTCCGCGTTCGAAGTGAAGAAGCCCGGGGACAATTTTGCTCGTTGCGCTAAGTGTGACAAACTTCAGGAGCTCAGAAAGAGTTCTCTAGCTGGGTCTATAAGTGCAATGAAATGGACCAGAAGACTGGACAAACATCTTGCTATTGCTCGTGCTCACAAAGAGTTGTATTATGCGAACCGGTACCTCTCCAACAATTCTCCACACGAGTGCCTCACTATTATGCATGACAAAATGGATCATGCCAAGACGGCCTGCCCCGTTTTTTCTCACAAAACCAAGCAAACCGATGCCTTCATGAAGATGCCGGTCTCTGTCACAAGAATGATTGCACATGGGAATGGTGACGTCCGGTATGCGCACTACGGCTTGGATATGTTTCCCCATGACTCAAATTACACCATCGAATCCATGGCAAAGTTGTTGCGAGATCTTGAAGAGCCACCCAAGTCTTTGTCAAGAGAATTGTTTATGGGGTCTAGGTCCACAACTTTATTTCAAAAGGTCCTCAAAGGTGCGGAGATGTGCGAAGTAGCACTACCTCCACGGCCGCAAGTCCCTCTCCCAGCTAAGCCTTTGCCACCGATTTTGAAAGTGCAAATGGATAATGCCACAAGCGACAACAAGAATAGATATGTCTTTTGTTTCTGGTCTCTCCTTGTGGCAAACAAGATCTTCAGGGAAGTTTACGTGAACTTCATGATTGTGGGTCACACGCATGAGGACATTGATGCGTTGTTTGGAAGATGGAGTATGTTGTTGAAGAAGGAGAACTTCTTGACAGTTCCGGCGCTGATGAAGTCATTCATGGAGGTGGAGTCCATTCCCAAGATTCCTCACCTCATTGAGGAGGTGCCCGACTTCAAGGGATTCATTGCTGATACATTTGTAGATGGCGGCGAAATCCTAGTGGGACACACCAAGCCACAACAAGTGAAGTTCTATTTGGACTCAAATGGAACTCCAGTCATGAAGTACAAATTGTTTTGTACTGATGTGGAATGGTTAGGGGAAGTTGAAAATGGTATCAAGTTGTGGAAAGAGGACTCAGAGGGACGTAGTTTATGGCCATGTGGTGTGCCTTCGTTAGTTCCGCCGACCCCAATGAAAGGCGTCATTGGCGTCGAGAAGGGCCTAACTAGGTTTGTGAAGTATTGGGAGAATTTGTGCAATTCAGATGTGACTGGTGAGTGCCGAAGGCGTTATAAGCATGTGGTGCATTATTGGCGTGGTGTGAGAGATGCTCTGCAGGAGCCCAATGCTACCTCTCATGCTTTGAAGGAAGGTTTTTGGCCAGCTACTCGTTACTATGCCAGTCACATTGATGAATTAGCTGATGATGGAGAAGATCGTGAGGAATTTGGAGAGGATGATGCTTATGTCGGGCCTCTACGGGGCCGCCCGCCGCCATCATTCAAAGTAGGTCGCGATGTCTTCAAAGGCTACTTTGTAGCAGTTCGACCATCTGAAGGTGATAGTAGGCCAATTTGGATTGCACGGGCGTTGAGTGATCCAAATTGCAACCTGGAGAACCCGAATTGTGTGCTCCTTCAGTATTTCCGACCAACATCAAGGGACCAAGATGTTCGAGACTTCTACACTGGTTGGGATAGTGAAAGAGGTTTGCGTTGGAAGGTGGACATAGGCGATCCACCAACTTGGGAGCATACAAATACATTGATAACTACCTGGAAGTCCCAAATCAAAAAAGACACCCGCCAGTGATTATTGAAAATCCCGCCTGCTCAAATCGAAGTTATCAACCGCAGCCTTGCGTCATATACTTGACTTGTTGTTATAATGTAGACGTATAGTATATCTCATCAGTGATGTTGCATCGTATGTCTAGTGGAATAGTATAGTTATAGTAGGTGGTATTGATTGGATTTGCATTCTTATGATTTTATACTAGAAATTGTCTGTCTTTGTAGTTCTGTTTGCGTGTAACCATTGCATCAGGCATTGGCTTGTTTAATTTCAAATTCATACATTGCTAAGATATAATGACCTACTTTTGAGATTGACAGAGACCCTTAGACCCTATACTAAAATTTCACAAAGTTTAATGCAAAATGATTTGGACGTCATGTGTATAGCACGAATACTACCTACAAAGACAGCTTTCAACATAGGCGTAGTTTTTAAGGAACTTGCTTCTGCAAAATGGTGAAGTAGTCTTCATTGCAGGAAGCATTCTGTTGTTTCAATCTCGGAATTATGGAGTAGTTGTAGTTATAGTATTACTTCAAACTGTGTAATATATGCTATCTCACTATGAATGATAGTGAGTAGGTACAATGTTAACACCAAATGAAATGAGCATGATTGTATCCAAACTTGAGATCTTAAAGACTTAGAGATGATGGACCTTTTTTAATGCTTCATGATTGTCTTCGATTTAGACATTTCAGGGTTCTTCTTTAACATTGATTTTGGGGTTGCTGTTAATATCAATGTAAGTACATTTACGGATTTTTAATTTCATTAATCTTATCCAATCATATCAAAATATTAAAAAAAGGCGAAATCATTTGATTGATACCTACAAGATTATAGTGATGTGCATGTTATGATCATCGGGTAGTAATTGTTAAAATAAAATTATTCATGTAACTTATTGYTRARTAGAGCATAACTTATTTCYTTCATTTGAGTCTTGGATCATYGTCCTAATAGAACAATGCTCGGTGCACTGTGTAGTCTTTGTAAGCTTYGAAACAAACATAAAATGTAGAAAAATCTATGCTWTAAATTTGAGGAAGAYAGAAGCCATCGTCTGTTTTTYCTATTCATTTCTGTGTTCACGTACRAACATATAYGGCAGACAAATAAATTGTTTGTACATATGCATTCCCACTTCCACGAGTCTTTGGTATTCTATAGAAAGAAGGTTGTTGTCGTCTAATTTGGAAGCATGTAGCARTGTCATGCTATGTTTCATTCCAAGTACAAGTATATTTGCATGAAAGTGTTGTTAGCGGTTTATTACATAAGTYGCACTATAAGCTTTTTTGATTTTGGTYGAAGATCAAGAATGTAAGGATTGGCAATATCTCCACAGCCTAGTCTTTTTCCTWTTTYTGGGTTGTTGTGYAGAAGGARTTGAAGYTGAAGTAGAACAYGGTCCAGAGATTGCTAGAATAGTTCCATCRATCARTRATTGTTTGTTCTTCCAAGCCTTTTTATGAATCTAGAACCCGAGAATTTTTTCCAAAATACACGTTCGTCACCTGCTCGGRTATTTTCATATTCCATAAAATGCTTAAGTTTGATTTCTCCGACAAGGACTTCAGTGAATGAATTTGAAGCGAGTTTTTTCATACAAATAACTYGAAATCTTGGGTACAGCTATTAAAAATTGCAGTAGAGGCAAATTAGAGGCTAAGAGTATCYGAATTTCAACAACATGTGCACRAAGTGAAGTAATAGTATACRTACTAAAAATACATTTAAATTTYGCATAGACAAGTTAAGCCGCTTAGTAAAATCAATTATGCAGGGAGTATGCTTCTAYATGAAGAAACTTATACTTCATCTRTGTGCGGGTTCAAGAACCGTTTCTCTAATTTTCTGATCTTACTTGTGCACCTACTTACTAGTTAGCAAGTGACGTCAAAGAAATCACGCAAGGCCGGCACATGCACATACTTTCATTTGTACTGTAAGTATTTCTAATGTTCAACCTTTCATTTGCAYACTTGGTTTACAAAAATGATAACATCATTGGTGTTTGTGATAGTRGAGGACTTAATTTAAACCCAAAGTTTATGCACAAGAGCGTTTTCATATTGCACTGAATGTTCTCTAGATGAAGAACTTCACAAGTATTTTGCTTGACGCCTGATAAAAATTTGTTCATGTTGAATTATGAACACGGAATGGAATGTGGAATTTAAYTCTYTCTATATAAGAAGCGAATGGCACAGGGTTTGGAATTTCTAATAATTCTAACAGACAATGTATTTGCTGCATATTATCCCAGTTAAAGATCCAGGAAAAGATGGACTCCACGCGTGATACTTCTAATACATAAATAAGTCGTAGTGACAGTGTTGGGAATGAAACACATGTCAACATCATAGAGAAGCATTGCCTTAGAAATATCAAATGCACTCCTTGTTCACGCCATGTGTCGGTGCGTGGTAGTTTAGCTTGTCAAGGAAATACTATACAAAAGAGCTGCAAAAAGMCTCTTTTGATTTCCAATATCAAGGTTGACATGAGAAATAAATTGTCAGCTATGCTAGTTGAGTCTAATAGAATTCTACAAAAGGCTAAATTATTGGAAGAATAGATCAGACTACTAGTGCAGGTCCGCTATACAAAGAGTCAATTTTCAGCTTCTTGTGCTAAAGGAGAAGAAGTTTGMTCCTCTACTGTAACACATGAAGGATTTGAATAAATGGATACACATTTCTAGTTCTTTTAAACAGAATAATATGTTTAATAGAGCATGTGGATCTTCATGTATGAGCTCGTTGAATCATGCGACATGTTATAACTATTTTTGTGCCTATGGCCATTGTCAAAGACTTTGTATGCACATTTCAAGGAAGTGCTAGACCGCTGCCTCGACTCCTGCTTTTTTTGTTCACGAGCCTACAAGGTACTTGTTCGCATTCTACTTGTTGTATATCTTCTTTGAACCGTAAATCTGAATTGAAAAACTTATAAATGTCATGAACCTTAGGTGGTTCAATGTAAAGATAGTGCTGTAATTAATTATCTATCTCAAGTGGTGGTACAACAAGAACTCATCATTCAGGCATTTTAACATTTATAGTTGAAAATTTAATTTTTACTTTAAATTGTTGTTGAAATTGCATGAAGGTACGTATTTTCAAAAGAGAAAAATACTTCCATAGGAAATCAATTCTGAATATAGAAAAATTATTCATGTGCATATATGAAATTTGGTACATACAAAGTGGAAAATTTTGTTTGCCTAAATTAACTTTGCAGAATTAAAGAATGCATTGTGTCCTACGTCCAGAACATGCAGTGTTCAAATATCGTAGAGAGGATTCCTCCCACTGTTATTATGAACTAATGAAGTTGAGAAATCTCCATTACAATTGATTGTGGGATTCCTATTGTCAAAATCGGAAGTCCACTAATAGTTTGAAACAATGTATGGAGTGTGGAAGTGTGGGACTTTTTAGAATTAGAGCCTTTAACCGCCACAGAAGAAAAGGTCTCCTTTCAATTTTAATGGTCAAAATGTCGAGTGTCTTAAATGCCCCCTTCTTTTATAAGATGCGTCGAAGATTAAATGCTGCATACCACATCGGACATTCCATAGCAAATAGGTTGGGGTTACCTGAATACCCGTGTGTATGCAATCGTTGTAGAGGCGGGCGGGTTAAAAAAGTAGAGATTGTGGCAAGACACCATATGAGTTATGGCAGAGACCCTTACCTGATCTATCCAGTCATGGTGAGTTATTGAGAGGTGCAATGTACACGCATGTATTTCCACAATTTGACATCTGTATGTGAGGACTCACTAATGTTTCAAATAGAAGGCTTTTGCTTATGCAGCTTCTTTCAAAACCCAGTACTAGTAAAGCAGAAGACTAATTATTTTAAAAGTCATTATGTAATTATGGAACTAATTTAYTGCTCAAWTGTGTACCTGCAGACAGTTGACGGAAGAAATGTGCRAGGTCCAGCTCGTCATCCGRACAGAGAAGAAGAGAATTATYGTCAACAAGAACYTGACAACGTGGATGCTAGATTCACGTGACCGGAGACAGCAACCRTTGACGTTGAAAAYATGGTTTGAGAGGCGTTCACTCGAATTGATGACATTCACAATGAATTTATCAATGAGGAAGGGCAAGCACCAATGGATGGCAACAATATGGAGGACGATGAAGAATTTGATGAAGTGAATTTGGAGCAAWTACTAYAAGAGTCCACTGAAAGAGTTTTTAAAGGAAGCCAGGTCAGCCGTCTATAATGCGCCATTGTGCTATTCTCATTGTGTAGCCTATATTCAGTGCCACATACATTTTTGGATGCGTTGTTGACATGGATAGCTGGAGATTTGTTACCAACATCGAATTGTTTTCCGAGGACATCTTATGAGGTGAAGAGGATGTTGATGAAGTAGGGTCTACAACATAAACAAGTGCATTGTTGCCCTGAAGGCCATATCTTATATAAAGGGGACAATGAAGAATTGGAAGAATGTCCAACATGCAATCATCCCCGCTATATTCAAGGTTCTAATAAGGTACCTGTCCGGGTGGCAAGGTACTTTGACGTCATCAAACATTTGTTGAGGATGTTCAAATGTCCTGAGATAGCAAAGCACATGACTTGGTATGCTACTCACAAGTCCCAAGGATCCAAAATGTGATCTGTTGTAGATAGTGAGCAATGGAAGGCTATAGATAGAGTGCACCTTGATTTTGCGGAAGTTCTTACTAATCTACGTTTGGGACTAGTAGGAGACGGCATTATTCCTTATAAGAATAATGGCATGAAGCACTCCACATGGGTTTTATTGATCACCATTTACAATCTTCCACYGTGGTTGTTGACCAAGAAATTTTTCATATCACTTGCTGTATTAATTCCAGGTCCTAAATCACCTACTGCCGAGAACATAGATGTTTTTCTAGCTCCTCTCATCTGAGATTTGTTGAAGCTCTGGACTAGAGTTCCAGCAATTAATATGTCAAAGCCAGTTGGTGAAAGGGTATTTAATCTTTGAGCTTTGTTAATGTGGACTGTAAATGATTTTCCAGCTTATGGACTCCTATCAGGACAACAAGTTCACAGATACAAAGGATGTCCATTGTGTGGTCCTGAGACTTGTTCTGAGCATGCAGCGCTACTTGGTAAAATGATATATCTAGGTGGCAAACATTATCTACCTGAAGATCATAGATTGCGAAGGGCAAGGGGTGCATTTAATAACGAGAAAGAGTGGGGGTTGCCACCAGAAAGACCGACAAGGGAGGAAGTTCTTTGATGGGGTACGCAGAGATCAGAGTTTCTCAAAGATGGTGGGACGGAAAATTCACCTAAAGACCCCGTCAAACTCCATGGTGTTAAGCGACGCAGTATTTTTTATGATCTTCCTTATTGGAAGGTATGCATCTCCCATATCATTTGTGAAATTGCGATTATAGATTGTAAATCCAGAAATAGCATCGAGAGTGATTGCTTTTGTAATTGTTGATATAGGCAAGTACAGCAAGTTGACTATGTCCATTTTAATTGTTTAATTAGACATTAAAAGGAATTCCATGGTATGTAGATGTTGTTAAATTTATTTTGTTGAGATGATTTTTCTTGGGAAACTTGGAAGAGATCGAGAAGTAATTTTGTAAGACGTTAAATAATATGTTTTTGAAATGATTGGACCAAAAAAGACGTGATTTTTCTATGTGTTAACTTGAGCACATTAACGAAGGAGGTTTTGTTTCGGCAATGAACTCACAACAAAAAGTAAAAGTTGTGATGGATTTTTACTTCCACTGTCTTTGAAGTAGGAAGAATTTAATGAAGGCCGAGCTAGCACAAGTAGTTTTTGTAAGTGTCTGGTAGTTAAAAGTACAATTTGGTTACTGATAGTCAAGAGTATACTGAATTTGAGTTGTCATCCCTTAATAAGTTCAGACCKTTTAGCATGCAAGTTTTATTGTTTAAGATGATGACACTTTTCATGAACTGAAGTAATGTTTTTTTGATGGTCATCATTGAAGGTTTTGTTCAACTTAATTTCATCTAGCATCAACTCCTTCAAATAGTAGGATATAATTTCCTTTTAAGTGAACATTAAAATCATAGCATGTAGTGTAAAAATATTTAGATTAGTTAAAAGTAAAAACTTTAAAGAGTTTTCTACCRTTGAATTCATATTCATTTTATATTTTGAGCAGCAAAGTTTGAGGTCAATGTAAATGGATTCCTCAAAGATGTACTGCAACATAGATGTATCCTTGTAGTGTTTCAATTTCTGAAAAGCATTGAAACGTAGCTATGATTTTTAATGGAAATCAGCATTGAAAAGTTCATACTTGGATATACTAACCATGAACKGAATTGACCCATATAATAGACCAYAGARGRGTGCGTTCTAAAGAACCTGAAGGCRTTGTTGTACATATCTAGCTGAAAGAAGAGTTATATCCCACCAAATATCATTTGAGTACAATGCTGAAGAGTGGAAGTGGTATACATATGATATTTGTTTATATGTTTGACATGAATCATGTGGTTATTTTTGTAAGCARGACYTGCTAGTGCGTCATGTTTTGGACRTGATGCATTGTGAAAAGAACATACCAGAAAATTTCTTGAAGACAACATTTGGTGAGAAAGATAGTGCAACAGTAYGAGCAGACATGCAAGMACGTGGTATCCACCCAYATCTACACCTTCAAGCAATTGGCCCGAATGGTGATAGGTTCCACATGCCGGATGCCTCATATATGCTTACAGCAAAAGATAAGGCAAAAGTTTTACAAGTATTGAAGAATTTGAGGACACCAACACATTATGTGTCAGCATTGCATACAAAAATTAGCAAGGGAAAATTAAGTGGTCTCAAATCTCATGACTTCCATTTTCCATTGCAACAAATTCTACCACTATGTTTSAGGAAGGTGTCCAACAAGGCATTGGCAGGTGCATTAATTTGATTGAGTAGGGTATTCAGGAAGCTCTGTGCCAAAACAGTGGATCGAGATGAAAAGGAACATTTGACGTAAGATTCAGCTGAAACTATGTGCATGATGGAAAAAGAGATGCCTCCCTCTTTTTTTGACATTATGTCCCACTTGCCAAACCACTTAGTGGAAGAACTTTTTATATGTGGACCCGTTCATACAAGGTGGATGTACCCATATGAACGGTATTTCAAGACATTGAAAGGCTATATTAGAAACTTGGCAAAACCGGAACGCAGCATTGCGCAAGGTTATTGAACGGATCAAGCTTTGGGCTTTGTAATTGAGTACATGGCTGACTACAATATCACATTGCATAGAGTTTGGGATGGTAAAGAAGAACTGACGATGGTGGATGAGATGTTGGAGGGAAAAGGGAAGCGAAAATTGCTTTCACAGGAGGTGAGGGATGCAATGCACGAGTTTGTGTTGGACAATGCATCCCACATTGAGCCATATTGCAGTTGAGTTTTTTGGAATCCATAAAAAAAAAGTTGAAGGTGACTTGTACTATGTTGAAATGTTGATCTTTTTTCTCCTGTCACTCAAAATTAGAGGAATGCAATTTTTAGTAGCACTGATAGTACCCTTTGGGTTTCAGTAATATTGAAGTGAAAGCAAGATATGTTGAGCACATTTGATTGCATATTACTAGTGGTAATTGAACAATTGGATGAAGTGGATATTTCTGTTGAAAAGCCCAAGAGGTTACTTACTATCGAATGTTTAATTTAGTCGAAGATTTCAATATCAATGATTGTAGTAGAAGAATGAGAATAATCATTTAAATGTTGTGTGAAGTAATTCATTTTCTTGAACCAATAATATTTCCACTTTGATTTTGTGTTCACATTGTAATTTTTTGGTTTAGGTATACAAACGGTGAAAGGAAATTGGAAATTAAAATCTTCACAGTTAATGGTGATGAAAAGTAATTGATATATTTTAAAGACCGGTCAGTTGAATTTGTAAGTAAAGCTTTGAGAAGGTACATTAAATCTGGAAGTAGATGAAGAGACAAAAGCCAAAACAAGGATTAGTGAGTAAAGAGATAAAAGCCAAAACAGGGATTAGTGAGTGAAGCTGTGGATTTATAATTATTTTTGTTGCACCTGTAACAGCCATGGCAATTTGTTTTGAGTCAAAACTCACTACCCACCTAGAGGTATCCAATTCCGTTCTCAGTAGAAGTAATTTCTGTATTCATCAAATGTTGTGAAGCTGTTTTTATTTTGAAATGATTTTTTGTATATGGTCATGGAAAAATGAACTAATAGTGATTAGATGGAAATGAATACCAATCCAATTATGTATGTGAATAATAAAATGTTTTTGAAATAAATCAAGTAGAGAATGGGAACTTAATTTTCGAGTTTTGTTTTTGGAAGAAAAAAAAATGGGAGAAGCAAAATGAATGAGAAACAGAGAATCTGGTRTGAGCCTCTTTGTATTTAGAGACTTGAAGGTTGCAATTTTAGTATTTATTAAATATCTGCTAAAAATTTAAAAAAAAATTAAAGCAAATTGTATTAACTTTATTTATTTGGGAGAAACATATACTAGTACTTCATGAAATTAATGTTGCAAGTTGAACAAGCACATCCATGTTTTGGATGCGCAAACCTAGTAGGCTTTTTTCAATTGAATCCTCATAAAGACAGTGGGTTTGGATGAGGGCAGGATTGTGGTTATAGACTTTGCCAGGACAATGCTGTATATTTTGGGCTTGTATTGAAGTATTTAACAAGGAAGGTGATGGCTTCTATAAAATTATAGTATAAGAGTAGTTGAAGAGAAATTGTATAAGCACTACACTAAAGTAGGAGGTCCATATAGCGCCCATCTTAGGGCTGAAGCTAAATTTTGACAAAGTGAAAATGCTTGAAATAATTTTCAGTAAAATTTAATTGAAAGACAAATGGAATTGGCATCCAACCCAAGAAGTTTCATATTTTTTGGAGCTATGTGGAAGTAGTTGTGAATTTTTGAAGTCGCAAAAAAGTGCATTTCAATGGGCTCTAAAACCGACCACCTCCTCAAATGTAGACTCCTTGTACAACCAAGAGTGCAAAATGTACCTCCAGAGCTTGTTTGATTTTAGAACGTGCTCCATTTTAGGACCTCCTACCTTAACACCGTGAGTTTTGTGGAGAAAAGAGAAGGAAGTTGTGTGAAATGCAGAGTTCACTGAAATGGAAAATGGAAATGAACTGGAGTGGTGGTTAATTGGAAACCCTGAAACTGGAAAAAATGGTTGTATTCAATAATGTGGTGGTATTGATTGTTCTCACTTGTGAATCCATTTTATTTGTGGCAAAAAATAAAACTTATAGAAACTGAAGAAGCTAATTTGCAATTTTGCACATAGTATGAGGATGGAGGCATCATGTCATTTATGTCAATTTCTAAAAAAGTTCTTTGGAAAGTTTAGTTTTTGCATCCGGTATTCAAGTACARAGTGGTAGGGAGGATTGCAACTTTGTATGTAAGGTGAAGGTTGTACACACATGTCATGTGCTAGATTGACAAAATTTTATTTTTATGAATGACTAACATTTAGATTTTTGTTTGCTAATGTGCTGTAGTAGTAGTGCATTTAAGGCTAGGATGAGTTTGTATTGAATTACGTGCTTTGACATGCAAATTTTCTGTTATGATCAATAAATAATGATGAATAACAAAAATATAGATGTATAATATTGGTCATGTCAAAGACTGATCTATGAAGGTGTGTAATGTGCTACAGGAGGTATGAAATGATATGCCAGGAGAGGTCAAGTGGAAAAGCACAGTTTCGTAGGAGACACCCACACCGGCATGGGAAGAGAGGAGCACCATTTTCTGTAGGGATGGAAGAGATTCCACCATTTGCCAATTGGATTGAAGAGGATGTTCAGAGTGCCATATAACAGGGAAGCGTTGTAGCCCAAGATGTGTAGTACTCTTCAAAACTGCCTTCTCTTGAAGCCCATAGCTTCAAAAGTATGTATGCTTATGGATACCATTTCAGGGTAAAAAGTGCTGAGCAAAGTGCAAAAAGTACTTGTGACTCTGGCGTTGCTGCAATATTTCGACAACCTTGTCGCTCAGGGAGGCGAGATCAAAATTTCATAAATGCAGACCTTGAATACATAGGTCAAATATCGGAGATAGTAGAGTTGGACTATGGGAGACATTGCACAGTGTTTCTAGTTTGTGACTGGGTGAAGGCCAACTACAAAGGTAGGAATGCAACAGTGAAGAAAGACGAGTGGGGATTCACCATGGCAAATTTCAGAGCACTTGTGCCGTTCGAATACAAATCATTTGCTTTTCCACTTCATTGTGAGCAGGTATATTTTACGGATGACGAGGATGAGCCTGGTTGGAAGATATTACTACGAACAGAGGTTTGAGGACGTAGAATTGATACAGAAATGGAGGAAGAGGACGAGCCAGAAATGTTTGCAATGGGAAGGGATGCTGACTTTGAAGGACTAAGAGAGGCAGCTGAAGTTTTGGAGGCCAATTTGAATCCAGTTCTTGGGGGACAAAACATTCAATTGAACAAAGTATTCAACAATTTGCATGAAGAAGTCCCTATCATGTTTGATAAGGACATAGGAGAATCGTCAGAAGATGATGACTGAAGAAAGAGCAGAAGCCAAATAAGGTATGTATTATGTAATTGGAGAAAATTGTGATTTTGGGGGAAGAATAATTTTGAAGTCCAGATCATGTGGAAATTTATTTCTCTTTTGTCATTTGTATGGAAATTTTAAGCACATACAGTCTGTAATGAAATGCGTAGAAAAGGCCTTATTCATTATAATTGGACAATTGACAAATTTTGAGACTTTTGCCTTAAAACAATTGTATGGATTTATCCTCGAGTCGAGGATAAGTTGAGACTGCAACCTTTTGGCAATGAAAGGTTTTTATACATAGTAATATTTTAAAGTCTCAAATTTCCAAATAGTCTCAAAATTGAATAGTTATGACTGTTTATCTTCGACTCGAGGATAAAATTGAGACTACCATTTGTCCAAATATAACGAATAAGGCCTTAGAAGAAGAAAGATGACGTAGCTGCGTRCRTTGAATGGATTGTCATTTTAGGTGGTAAGGACTTTATTACTAGTACAAAGAAGGTGGTGGAGTTCAAGATATTTAGTGTCAATTGTAAACTGAATGATGTAATTCCAGAGTGCAGAAGTTGTTGATTTTTATAGGATCAGATGTGGACATGTATGTATTTGAAATATCAATGGAAAAATTTAAGTGCAATGCAAGTAGAGTCACTCAGATGCAAGAATGGAAACACAGGAATCCCTCAAAATTGTCAAGAAATTGAACCCACTACGTATGACAGCATATTGTGTAAATGAATGATAACGTGTATTGGATTCTGGAATTGTAACCTACAATGTTTTTTTATCAATATAAATTAAAATTGTAGATCCATTTAGAAGTAGGGCTCATTCAAAACATAGGAAACAAATTAATGAAACCTAGGGGAGGAAGGGCAATAAAATTATAACYATACTGCATCTTTTATGGAAAAAAAAGCAAAAGAGGAAATGGTAGTGTTGGGCCTCTACTTGKTTTTTCTRAGAAGAGAAKCTTCTGATTWAGTGCTGGTACTGCGCAAGATGGTGAATGCCGTATATGTATGTGGTGACTGCTGGTGTAATGAAAGATATGAAGCAAAGATATGAAGCAAGCGCAAACAAAATGTTAATGTTACATATACTAAGATGGAAGGTGGATGACATAGGTATTGACCATTGTTTTTTCATGTCTCTTTTGGAGAAGCTGAAGTGAATATATATGGGTTCATGTGGTTTKTGTTGAATGCATGTGCTGTCACAAGCAAGTGATATGCATCGCAAGCAGGAGATGCATGGTTAGATGTTGTTGAAAGTGGCATGTTTGGCTGCCCTGAGAAGTGGTATTTGTTGTCATGCATGAGGACGACATGATAGGGACATGATGCATACAAGTTTTCAATTTAGCACAGTCTTTAGTAAATAGTACACAAAGGAAAAAATGCCTACATGGAGGCTAGTAGCAAAATGTGATACGCCGTCCTTCAGCACTTATGATGTAATATGAAATATTGGTTGGTATTTTGTATTATGGAATTGGCATTTCATGTTTTATCTTGTATGTACATATATGTAATATGAAATGAGTTAAGTTAGACTTGCTGATTGACATTGAAAGTGGCCATCTTCAAATCTCAAATGCAAGGACAGCCAATACTCATTTGTGAATGTGTTCAAAAATTATATAGCATGAAATGAAGTCCTGCATTTATAAAATTTTAATATTTTAAAATATGAAGGAGGGGATTTGAAATGATCCCTCTCCAATGTATATGAGGAATTATAAGGATGAAAACCTAAGTAACACGAAAGTATTGAAATCAACAGAAAAGAGTTGAAGGCTTTTCCACAATGCAAGGAAATGTCTACAATTTGTCAAAAAGAKCATTACAGTACCCAAATTAACAAAAAAATGGCTGTTTTTTGTTACTATGGTCATCATTTTCTAGTAGTGCTTGTCCTCTGTTAGTTCCTGCAAGTGGGCCTGCACGTACCGCATCACCTCATTTTCTTCAAGATAACGGGCCTCGAGTGGTTCCATGGATACAAAGGGTTCCACATACATTGGCACGGCCCCCTCTATGTGTCCTTGTCCATATACCACCAATGGTAAATCTTCTTCCATTGGAGTATCTTTTGGCTCGGCTTTCTTTTTTGGGATAACTTCCTCGTCAGTGTCTTTTGACAAAGATGATGGTGACCAGGTGTACTTTTTATCCGCCAATCCTTCTACAATGTTCTTCTTTGGCCCGAGCCCGCCTTGTGGATTATATCCTAGACCCGCCGCTGGAATAGCCATGTCCGTTGGAACTGTGGTTTTCTTGGAAGTCTTGAACGTCCTCCAATCCATGGTTCGCCCCAACTTCAGCTTGGCATACACCATTTGGCATATGCTCAATGAGACTTCACTTCGTGGTACTTTTTGCGTTCCATACAAAGCATGATGCACTTCAATGCATCTTTGGACAAATGCATCATCTCGACAATAATGAAGACTGGCATTGCTGTTCTTCAAATTTATCTTGTGCTGATGGTGAGGAAATAGCTTGTCGATATGGCACCATCCCACAAATGCCTTGCAAATCATCAAGGTCCGAATGGAGTCCACACTTCGCCAGCCTCGAAATGCGTGCGCACCTGCATCCGGAAGAATGCGTCAGTTTCTGCACTGACGATCACCTTTCTTCTTCGTCTTCTTCCTTTGCGGCTCCATTGTTTACGAGTATGTGTTCAAATTAATAGTTCTGCGGGCACTGGATTGGGGCGCTGGAAAACACCTGTAAGAGTTTGGTATCCTAGAATTTCAACTATCGAGCACGCATTCTTCTGGATGCAAGCGAATGAAAGACGAGGCGCGGCGTTGGAAGTGGCGCGCTAGGGTTACAAGCCCTGCTTTAAATACCCAAAGTTGCCTCGGGCACATGCGGGAAGGGGCGCGTGCGGGTCCAGTGCGACTGCGGGTGCCAGTCCAGGGAGTTTGGGTGTAGGACCGTTACGTGGTGCGCATGCAAAGGGCGTGCCCACGTGGAGGTCGAGCAGAGGTCTCCATTTTCCAGAACTAAAAACTCCAAAGAAGTCGCGTGTTGGGAAGGCGACAACGGGTATAGGGGGACCGCAGGTCCAAGGCGACTGCGGGTCCAGCATCTGAATTTACTTTTCAGGATTTTGAAGTTATCCCGGGCAACTGCGGGTCCAACGTTCCCATCAATTGTAAACTTGTGGGCATGGCTTTTTTGTTTTTTTTAAGAAGTGCCATAGTGTTGACAGTAAATGTTATAGTGGTGCTTTAAATTACAACATTTTTCCACATATTGGATGTACAATATGGTTTTCATCCACAATATGGTGATTTGGTTGAAGACTTTTTCTTAATTTAATTTCTTCAAGCGATTTCATTGAAGTTTTGGGACATTACTTTTGGCATATTTTAGCCAATTTAAATATTTTGGTGCAAATTGGCACCAAAAAGCCAAAAAATTAGGCCCTGGTTCTAATGACCACCTATGTTTCTACGGGTTTGGTCAAGGCGACTCTGGGGCTTGGGCGACTACGGTTCAAGGCTGTTCAAGTGTAGTGGCGCAATTACCCCCCTTGAATTTGGAGGGAAGAGCTTAAACGGGCACTGAAACACAATACCCTCGCACCGCCCAAAGAACCTTAGCATGTGAATATTCACATACCGCAAATAATACCAGTTCACGGATGTTATAGAATACTAAAAATTGAAGAGCCATCCAATGGTGAAAAAATGACAACAAATATTGTGCGCCTATGTAACTAAAATGGAAATGAGCCTGAACCTATAAGTTCTGGCTTAAGCTGAGTGAAACAATCACACAAGACACGAGGATAAATCCACAAAATCAATTGTGTACCTAGAGTGCTCCAAAGGAACTAAATAAGATCCACAACCTATTAACATGGGCTTCAAACTAAGTTAATCAAACACACATTCAATGCAAATAAATCCACATAAACAAGTCTGCAAAGCCTAAGCGTCAAGGGAGATGAAAATGAACCTCCACTTATTAACAGGGGCTTCAAAATAAGTTAATCAAGCACACATCCAAATGAAATAAATCCACGTAAACAATTGTGCAAAGCCTCACGGAAGATAAAAATGAACCTCCACCTATTAACAAGGGCTTCAAAATAAGTTAATCAAGCACACATCCAAATGAAATAAATCCACGTAACAATTGTGCAAAGCCTAAGTGTCACGGAAGATAAAAATGAACCTCCACCTATTGACAGGGGCTTCAAAATAAGTTAATCAAGCACACATCCAAATGAAATAAATCCACATAAACAATTCAACAATTTCAAATTGAAACTAAAGGTTTTCATGGTTTAGGGTATAGGGTTAAGGGTTTAGAAATCAAAAAGAAATTACACCAATATAAACTAACTACCAACATCTTCATTAACTTCTTTCAATTCTTGACATTCTCTAAAAAATCCGTATCATTTACTAAACAACTTAAATAGGCCAGACCAAATCTGCGACTCGGCGGTGTAAATCTTTTCCAATGGCCTCTGTTGAGGGCGACTGCGCCTGTAGGGCAATTGCAAGTCCAGCGCGACTGCGGGTAGGTTCAGTGAGGAGGTGACCATCTACCAGAGTTCATTCTGCGGGTTCCAGGGGCGCGGGCGCATGTAGGCGACTGTAGGTCTTGGGTGACCTTGGATTCAGGGTACTGGTTGAGCTCAATTGCACCTTAACTTGTTCTGTGGTGTAGAGGGGTGGACTGTGCAAGTGGGGAAAGTGTAGGACCGGGGCAACCGTGGATGGGTGACTGCGTCAAAACACCTTCTAGAATATGCTCGGGGTTTAGGGGCAACTGCGCATGCGGGGTGCATGCGCATATGGGCGATTGGAAGAAAAGGGACTCACCGTGAGGGACATCTTTGTGTGGGGGCCCAAGGCGACTACGCATTCAAGGCGACCGTGGGTCTTAGACCCAATAGAAGCGCGTTTGCGTGTCAAAGATCTGTTTGGCATGTGATTTAAATATGAAGACCGCTGGGATTCCAGCACAGAAGGCTAGATGCCTCCTTTGGGTACTTCGTCATCCACACGACCTTGGGGGCCCGTGCTTGGGACAAGGTGCATGGTTCAATCTGTCGGAGTCCGTATTCGGCGAACACACGTAGTTAGGGTAAATTAGTATTGTCATAGGCAGCGAAATCTACCAAAATGGTGATCACCTTTGACCCGGTTATGGAATCCTTGGTGATCACCATTTTGGTGGATTTTGCTGCCCGAATGGAGGTAACGCAGACGGAGATGCGGTAGCTGTTGGACCGGATGGACCCGGACAAACCAATGGATTTTTCCAAGTTTCCAGGACTTCCGGAAGTCCCCACTACCACCTGAACGGAAACAGTGGAGAAACCAACTCAGCAAACGCAAGCACAAGGGTTCACGGATCTTTTGTCCAAGGCTACACAAGACAGAGAACTCACAACCGGCAAGGCGAGCTCAAGGGCTACTGCGGATTTGGGACACAATTGGAAGGGAAAGTCGATGGAGACGCTTTCCGGAAGTTTCCGTCCTACCCGACCCACTGGAGGTAGTCCGACCTAGAGTAGTAAGTTCAAACCACCGGCGGACCAACTGAAGACGGATTTCATGCATCGGCTGGCGGAGTTGAATCCGGCTCGGACCAACCCAGATGATTTTTATCTGGGTAAAGACAAACTGGAGAGACCAGACTCAAGGTTGCCGATCTAGACAGAGGTTTTGTCCGATGACAAGGACGATGAAGATGATACCAAGCTCCTCGATGAATCCGAGGGTGAATTGGACAGTGGCGAGGACACGGATGTGGAGGACACCCCGCCGCCTAGCCGAAGGATTCAGACTTGGGCAGTAACAAAGACCACTCCGGTTTCAACTTTGGAGAAAATTCCGATGAAGGGTCCGGTCAGGGTGCCACCAAGCTACATCGGGAGCGCGTCAAAGAAGACGAAGAAGGGATAGTTAGCTGTAGTTCAGATCCGGTTAGTCCCGGACGACTTTCGGAACCGGATTGGGTTTTCGAGCTTGGGCTCGGATCCGGGTTTTTATTTTTAGGCAATTAGTTTGATCTTCCGGGGATCTCGGCGGGTCATTTTATTGGCCACCTGGATTTTTGGGTGGCTGGTTTTTCATTTTGCACTAGTAGAAAACAAAGAAATTTTAACAAAATTATGTTGATTTGGTCGCGTTGTACTGGTCAATTTTTTGTTGATTTCAACAAAAATATGTTAAAACTAATAGATTTTTGTTGAAATCAATAGAATAGTGACCTGTATAACGCAACCAAATCAACAAAATTCTGTTAAAATTTCTGCTTTTTCTACTAGTGTTGGCTTTTTGGTTTTGAGGGGGGGCAGCTTGTTGCCCTGCCATTCCATCCTAGTAAATTTTGAGTATCCATTTTGTACTTTCTTGTTATTTAAACCATCAATGCAAGCATTGATCTTTGCCTTCAACTGAGAATGTTTTGATTTGTACTATTCACTTGAGTATGGATGGGTGAGAGAGGAAGTGAGAAAAGGGGGAATCCGGAACTGAGGGAGGTCGGGTCTGGTTTCGTGTGAGCGTTTGTACTGAGGGAGAAGAGTCAAGAAGGTGGTCTTGAGCGTTGAGCCTTTAAATTACCGGAACGGTAATCCGATGGTTGCGTGGTGAAAGAGCAATTCCGGAACTTTGTCAAGTTCCATGCGGAGATTAGCGATAGCCAGTGGAAGTTTTCCATACCTCGGAAGGTCTGCCAGTCACCGGAACGGCTTATGCCTTTAGAGAGCAATCCCAAGACTGGTCTTTAGTGTTCTTGGTTCTGTCGGTGTTGTAAAAAAGGCTGGAAACGGCTTTGAGTGACTAGCTATCCGGATTGGCCATCCGGATAGTTGTGAGGCCGATTCTAGAAAGACTTGTTGCTATAGTCAAAGTATGGAAGTTGGTGTGCATTAACTAGGAGAGAGGGAGAGAATTATAAGTGGTTGGTTCCTACCCCTTTAAACAATCAAAGGCAACCCTCTGATGGTAAAACAAAAGTAATACAAACCAAGGATTAAAGAGAGACGTAACCGGAAATCTCAAAGAGATCGATTCGGAATCCGATCCGGATAATCAAGTGAATTCCGGAAAAGAGTGAGGAATTGAGTAATAGCATTAAAACCGAATAAACGAAACTTACAACAGCATACTAGAATTTCCTGGGACGATATTTCGTGTCAATTTACAGCATACAATGCAATAAAGGGACTTCTAACTAGATTACACCTACAACAATCTTTGATGACAGCATTTGGGTTGGTTGTCATAGCCAACCTTTAAAAAAAAAAAAACCCGTCAAATTGGTTACTTTGGTGTGGAGGTATGTATTCGTGGATTTAAGAATTTCGGGAATGATCTTAGGAGGCTATGGATGAGTGGATTTTCATAGCACTTCCTAGACATTCCCAAAATCTTAAATTGTCAAAATATTTCTGGCCACTCATTAAATAAACTTGACCTGACGTTTTGAGATTTTCGGGTTGTGTATGTGTCATCACGAGGTCAATAAATTTGAATGACAGGCCGGAAAGGTTGTATTCCCGTTGTACTTGTTTGTATTGCAAAACTTTACGTATTTCAATTCAATAGAATTGGTATAAAAAGATTCATATGCCAAAGTAAATAAATAAGAGCCTTTGCCTAGTAACATGGGCTTTTTGAATAAATTAATGAAAGACACAAGCATCGGGAAGAAATCCAGGTAATCATTTGTGTAACTATAATGCTCTAAAGAAAATAAATAAGAGCCTACATTTATTAACGTGGGCTTCAATCTAAGTTAATCAAACACACATCCAATGGAAATGAGCCCACATAAACAATTTTGCAAAGCCTATGCAACATTAAAGATAAAAATAAACCTATAGAAATCTAGGTTGCGTTCTAGCAACTTGTATTAATTAAAGGTATTACAATAAGAGAGAGCTTAAGAGGTTTAAGCTCCAGTACTTATACTTTGTGCTAAGACATTGGCTGACCTAATTGGATGAATGAACCAGTCGTTAAAAGGATGATAGACTATATGGATGGAACTTTAATCTAAAGAAATACCAAGAGAATCTCCACCTTATTAACATCGGCTTCAAAGTAAGTTAATCAGACACACGAGCAATCTTGACGTAGGGTCTAAGTATTTCTAGTTCTCTCACTATAGTAAGAAAAGATGGAAACGGCTCTGAGTGACCTACTACCTGGATAGGCCATCTAGATAGCTGTGAAAGTAGTTCTTGATCAATTTACTGCTGCATAATATCTGGTGGATGTTAGTGTATTCTAGGAAGGAGAAAGTGTGAGAAAGTCAAGTGGTTGGTCCCTACCCCTTTTAAAAACAATCAAAAGCGATCCTTTGAGGGTAAAACAGAGGTTATACAAACCGAAGTATAAGAAAAGACGTAACCAAAAACCGGTAGGAKATATTAATCCGAAATCCAATCTGGATGATCATAAGATCAACATCTTTGAACCGGAGTGAATGATAGTGAAAAGAATGAAGAATTGATCAACATCTTTGAACCACATAAACAAAACTTACAATGACATACTAAAGTCTCCTGGGACGATATTCCGTGTCAATTTACAACATTCAGTGCTATAAAGGTACTTATGTCTAGATTATGTGTACGACAAATCCAAGTAAACATTTGTGCAAAGCTTGAATGTAATGGAAGACTTAAATCAACCTCCACCTATTACACGTGGGCTTCAATTTAAATTAATCAAACACACATCCAACGGAAATAAATCAATATAAGTTCATGGTGTAGGATATAGGGTTTAGAGTTTAGGGTCTCGGGTCTAGGGTCTACAATTTAGGATTTAGATATTCAAAGGAAATTACACCAATATAAACTAACTACCAGCATCTTCCTTAACTTCTTTCAATTCCTAACATTCTCTAAAAACTCCGTATCATTAAATAAAAGACTTGAATAAGCTAGACAAAATCTGCGATTTGGCAGTGCAAATCTTTCACAAGGACCTCAGTGGAGGGCGACTGTGCTTGTTGGGCGACTACAGGTCATGCGCAATCGCGGGTAGGTTTAGTGAAGAGGTCACCGTCTACTAGATTTGGTTCTACTTATTCCAGGGGCAAGTGCGCATGTGGTGCGACTGCGGGTATAGTCATTCAAGAGGTCGCCCGCAACGAAACTTGTTCTACGGTTTCCGGGGGCGCGTGCGTTCATGGGGGGGTGACTCCACATGTTGGGCGAGTGCACACATAGGGCGACTGCGGTTCCTAGAATCCTTCTGTGCGTTTGAGGGTGAAAGATCTGTGTGGCATGTGATTTAAATATGAAGGCAGCTGCAACTCTAGCACAGAAGGCCAACTGCCTCCTTTGGGTATTGAATGGTCCCCATGGCCTCCGGTGCAAGTGCTTGGGCCTAGGTGCGTGGTTCAATCCTTGATGGCAGCATTTGGGTTGGTTGTCATAGCCAACCTTTAAAAAAAAACGTGATGTCGATTACTTTGGTGTAAAGGGATGTATACTTGGATTTCTGGATTTTGGGGATGATCTTAGGAGGCTATGGACGATTGGGTTTTCATAGCACTCCCTAAACATTCCCAAAATCTTGTGATTCAGAAAAATTTCCGGCCACTCACCAAATAAACCTGACCTGACATTTTGAATGTGGAGCATGTGGGGCGACTTTAGGTTCTAGGCGAGTGCAATGGGCGAGTGCGTATACGGGGCGACTCCAGATCCTAGGCGACCGCGGGTGGGGGAAAGCGTTAGCATCCTCTTCTAAAATATGTTTTGCAGGGTAGGGGCGCGTGCGGGTCCAAGGCGACTACAAGTGCTGGATGACCGTGGCTGTTTGTCCCAACATATTATCCAAAGTTGTTTTCCAAATGTTCTCGTTTGGAGGACCCGCACTTGCCTAATGCACAATTGCCACGGGAGCCTTAATCCCTTCAATCCGCGGTCGCCTGGCCATGCTGTCGCCCCGTCACGCACGAGTACCTAAGCGACTGCGGGTACTAAAGCAGTCGCCTAGGCAACCGCTTTTGCAACTTCCAATGCTGCGTGTTGCCTTTCATCCGCCTCTAGGTAGCTGAATGCATGCTCATGTTCTGGGGGTCAAGGTTTTGCTCAAACTTCACACCGTATCATTCGACAAGCTCTTGGAGTTTTTCCAATTCTTTAAAACTATTTTTGGTTGGGTCTTTTGGTTACTTGAGTCACATAAAAAACAATGTTCTATTAATGTCATTGCTCCATGCAATTGCATAGGGATTGGTTTGAATCACAAACGCAAGATGACGCTACGTGGGAAAACATTTGACTTTCCTTTTAATGTACTTGTGAAAATTGATTCCTATACATGTCTTCTAAATGCAACTTAAATCATTGGGTTGGGTCACGTGGGCTTCAAGCGACTGAAATCAACAATTTTTCAATTCTCTACCCGTAGAGTAGTAGGCAGTTGGAGGATTTGAACGAGCTTCATGGCAGGTGAGCAGTGGAATGAGTGCTCTGAAGATGTCAAAAATATTCTTGACAAAGAGGCCTTCAGGTATGTAGTCTTTTGGTTTGCCTAAGAACGTCTATTTTTGGAAGTGGATGCTATAATGTTTGCCAAATACTTCTTTGGAGTGCTTCTTCTAAGACATTTTCAAACAATTTCTTGTGACGTGTTCTGGGTTCATGGGATTCATTTGTCATCTTTTGAAATAGAGTTCAAGATTTCTAGGAAGGCTACAAGCTATATTGCTTTGGACGTTATTCTCATTGCACTACTTAATAAGACTTTTTTGGGCTAGCAAGATGGATGAGTAATGTACAGGCCTTTTTTTTTTCAGTGGTTTATTTTTTGAATGATTTAAGTGGCATTAACATGAAAACTTTGGATGTTCAAGGATTTATGCCAAATTGCATGTGTAATAGGCCCGGAGAGTCTTGTTGTAGTTGGAGATTGAAAAGTGCATTGATAGATCCTATAGAATCACTTCAAGTCGATGATTATTGGTAGACACATGGTCCACTCTTTTACTACAGGTGGAGTCATGGGTTCTTTAGAAAAAGAAAGCCATGTCACGTGGGGCAAGAAATTTGATGAAGAATTCAAGCAGGTTGTGGCCATGATTGAGGAATATGTCAAGGTTTGCTATGGCAAAGATTGCACAAACCTCAGGTTAGTTTTGGGGCTTCTCATGTAGGGATTGATGTGTTGAGAGTTTGAAGTAGCTATGTCAAGACGCTAGCTTTCATGGCACTAATTTTAGAAAGGTCAAGATGCAAGGCCCTTCTCGAAGAATTTGAGGATGTGAAGGAGCTTTCAAAGTTTGAGAATGGCTGCTTGTTGATGCAACTTGTTGAGGTTAGTGCTAAACAATTGTTTTTACAATGAACTTAGATATTGTTGACGGAAAGCTACATAATTTAGAATGGCGCATCATTAAATGTTGATTTAAGTACATTCTAAAGCCACCTCAATGTTAGGAGGATGAACACAAGACAGAACGCGGCTATATAGAATCTATGAAAGTTGAGCTACAAACAACAAATATTTTTGAGAGCTTGCGCACAAGGCTTGATCGAGCCCATGAAGACTTGGTCAACCTTTCGCCCCAATCTAAGCGCCTCAAAATGGGGACATCATCCAATGAGCAGCCGAAGTCTTCCCCTTACGAAGGCGAAAGGAGCAATTTTGTGGACTACGGATAAAGAGGAAGAAGTCTTTGATGAAAAAGTAGTATCACGCCATGTTAGGCCGTTAGGGTGGTACAACAACATTGGCTTCTTGCATGATACATGCGTGACCTACAATTTTGAGGAATTTGATTATACATGCTTTGTATTGATACTTAAGGCACTTTCATCTTTGGATTTAGGCTTGCATAAAATGATTACCTTTGCCTCAAAGAAAATATGTCCTTCCGCACTTGTATTGGCCATTTGAGTTCATCGCATCTCTTAAAAAATTTCCTTTATTATGTGTGCCTAAATGATCTTGTACTTAATTTGAGTGTCATGAAGGACAAAAAGCATTTTCCATATGACCGTACGTAGTGAAGCTAAGAGGGCTCAAAATGGAAGTACAAGCAGTCACACTAGATCCTAGCGCAACCCTAAACCAAAAGGCGATCTCTCACCCACGGTCGCCTAAAGACCTGCACCTGCGGTCGCCCAGAACCTTTGCTTCATTGCTAAGCTATAGTGCACCCGCACCCACTGTCGCCACGTAGATCCGCACACGGCAATCGACCCGCCCCCACTCCTAGGGTGACCTCGGGTACTAAAGTGGTCGCTAAGACCCGTAGTCTCCACTCTTGGTTTTGTGCAAAGACTTTCATCCCCCTCGTAGTGGCTGAATGCGTGCTCGTGGGCTAGGGGTGTAATTCCAGAGAAGAAGGTTTAGCCATTTTCCAGCTCGAAGTTGAAGCTCAATGCGTGTTTAGAAGAGATCATGTCTATTCCAAGAGAAGGAAATGGTATAAGACGTGTATCTATTAGGAACGAGGACCTCGACAACCCTTCCAATTTTGTTGGTGATCTCTCTCCCACGGAGACAAGCGGGGCTGTTGGGTTGTCCAAGACGAAGAAGGCCAAGACAGCACACAACAAAAACCCCGACTATCCTCCAGCACAGTATACAAACTATGCTTATCAAGTATGCCTCGAGTGGTACGAGGCCCAAAGCACAAAGGATTTGAACAAAAAATACCTAAAACATAAAGAGTCAAGTATGGACATCTTGAAGAGGAATTTGGAGAAGTGGATAAGAAAGGAGTGCAATGAATCCAATGATTACAAAGACGTTGTGGACACATACTACAATGAGATGATTAATTGGATTGACAATTGTCAAACCCAAATCATATTCAACACAAAAAAATTGATGGAGACTTATCGACCTCTATACTTGGATTTGATAGGGACGAAAAGGCCTTGGATTTTTGCAAAAAAAAGGAGTGGTGGCAGAATGCAGTAAAATAACATTCAAAGGCCATGGTCAGGGGTATGGGATGGTTGACGGATGCGTTAAAGGCAGCGTTGTCTCAAAGTGGTGGATTATGTCTAATGTAGATCTCCCCCCAATCAAAGGTGGTCCCACTCAGTGGATATGACAATCAAGGTAGGTACGCCAAAGTGCACAAGGTACGCATCGAAGGGATGGACAAAATTCCCCAATATATACAATTTGTGGGAAAATTGTCAAAGACAACAAATAAGCGTGTTGCGAGGGTGGAGCAATCTATAGAAGCCTTGGTGTGCCCATTAAATCACCCAGCCATCATTAAATTCTTGTCTGTCCACGCGGAATCAATGGAGGCATATATATTGTGGTGGAATGGTGGTAATTTGAAGCAGCTCTTGGACCTTGATAAAAAGGTATCGCCTATTGCAGAATGGTTTAGAATCAAGGACGTGCATCAGCTTACGAAACCTCAACAGAAAGCACTTAGCCTCTTCCGAAGGCACAAAGCCAAGTTGGCGTGGGCCTTGATTTACGTGATGAGTATTGTGCACAACGCAAGGGTGTTCCACAGAGACTTGTCCCTTATGAACATATTGCTTCACTACCCTTCTGTCAATGACAACCTTATCAACATTAGGATTTGTGATTGGAGAATTGCAAGCCGTATTCAAGAAAGAGCTCCATTCCATTATGGGGCTGAAACACCGACTAAGCTTGACAAAAGAACACAAGGCCGTTGGTGGATGGCTTCCAAGTTGATTTATCTATTTGGGCTAGAAACTTCCGAAACGAGCCTTGAAAAGATGCAAGAGACTTTCAAATACACCATGAAATCAGACTCGTACGCGGTAGGACAATTGGCCGGGAGCATGGGAATAGAGCATATGAATCCCTATGACGGCGATTTATTCCAGAATGTAGCGTCATCAAAATATTTTGCCATGAAGATCCGTGAATTGGGTGATCGAGAGGTCCAGGAAAGACTGACGTGTGCGGAAGTGGTTTTGCAGCTGATGGGTAAATCGTGGAAGATGAAGCCTCCGGAATTTGTATTTTGAGACTCGGTTTTGGCATAGGATAGGACTTTAGAATTTTTAGGCGGAAAAAAAGATAAATGTACCTTCCACTATGACATAGCCATATAAATATGAGAACAATGTTTTGGATGAATGATATGTATGTCACCAAGTCATGATCAAGTGAATGCCTTTGCCCATGTATGAATGTTTTGAATTTTGCATTTCAGATTTTTGAACTTTTGGACACGTCCAAACTTGAAATCTACTTGCTCCACTCTTAGGTTCACTCACGAGTTTGAAATTACATTTGGGTTCAGTCGCAATGCTTGTTTGTATTTTTAGAAGGTTTACCCTAAAACTCTAAACCAAATATAGATTATACCAAACATTTACCTCTTCTGCCATTCAGAAGCGGTGAATGCACGAGACATAAATGCTCCGAAACTGCCATTTGAATAGAAGTACCCCATTTTATTGTTTTCTTTTTTTTTACTGACACATGTAATCGTAGGAAAAGCCAGTTGAAGGAGATGCAGCCCAATTTTCAAAATTTTCCAAACACGTAGATAGCAAGATGCTAGTGTTCGAGTTCACTAAAATAATTTTTTGGAGCACCCCTAAACCTCGAATGCGCTAAATCCTAGGAAGAAGTACTTTTAGTAAAAAATGTCCAATATTGTGGTTTCGCTTCGGATTTATTCTTTTGGGGAAGTTGGATACATGCTTGAAAAATTTCAAATCATTTGGAATTGTACAACATATAAAAAAAAATAGTAAGTAGGAAGAACTTCACTAGTGATTGAATGTAGAAAAAAATGCCCACTTGGATGGTTGAAATGTTATACCAACCAATTTATGGTGTTACACCTATGTTTTTGAGTGCCCCCACAAGAAGCTACAAACTTAAATTGAATAATGGAATTTGAAATTCCTTATAGAATAGACATTGAATAACACCCACCCAATACCCCAAATTACAGGTGAACTCGTAATAACTTTGGACTCAATGATCAAAATAGAATGATTCAAATCTTTATATTTAGATTGAAATCTAAAGAACCAATTTCAAATACTTATTTCTAAGGAAATAAATGTTTAAAGAAGTATTTTGTCTTGCCCGAGGTGCTTACTAAGCAATGAAAAGTACATATTATCCAAAACCTTTTTACTTCTATAATCCAAATTTCTGGAAAAAGGTTGGGCCTTAAAGCTTCACCGTCACGCACATTTTTTCTACTAGAAGCCTCGAACCTTGAAATGGAACTCCATTCACCCTAAATTGTGGGTGTAATTGCAGTTGCCAACCGCAATCGCCCGAACTTGCAACCCAGGACCCCGCGGGCGCCCTAACCCGCACTTGTGGTCGTCCAAACCCGTACCCGCGGTTGCCCGCACACACTGTTGCACACACCCTTTTTGCAGACCCGCACTTGCCCCTTCGATACTGCGAGTACTAAAGCGGTCTCCGGCCACCCACAGTCTCCATTTTTTGTTGGTGCATTGATTGTCATCCACCTTGTTGTGTTTGGCTGCATGCACTAAAGACAAAGTTTGGATTTTGAGGGGGTATTTTACCCTTCCTAGTGTTTACCAATTATGTGGACCATAATAGTGGAGAACTTTTTTAAAGCACATTGTAAATGTAAATGCGCCGGGCTTTTGCTTATAACTTCATAGACGTCTGAGCACATATTTGTACGCTTGTATTGTTGTTTTTTAGTTGCTTATTATAGACGTAGTATTTACAATAGTCGTGGAGTTACGAAGCAGTCACCATGGCGAATGAGCCCCGCGCACTGACCCCTGTGCACCAGTGACAACGCGAAAGAGAAAAATGAATCGCGACAAAGGTAAAAAACGGACCGGTAAAGTCCACAAGAAGCAAGCAACAATTTTGATGCATCCAAAGATCAAGGCTTTCAAGGGTTAGAAAACCAAACCAGAGCCTTGGAATTACAAAACGGCTTGCAAATATGTGGATTGGTGCCACATCGACAAATTACTTCACGTGTTCCTTTTGCCACAAGGAACACGTGTGTCGTAGCACAAGAAAGCACAATTATCCTAGTAAGTACTTAAAAATGACTAAAAGCACTTTTAGGATGACTTGTGTATCGTTCCCTAGAGATTTAACTTGTAGTTTCCTATGGTGGACCGGATCGGGAACCAGAAATAGTTTAATCTCGCCAACTATTACTGAACCAATTCCCTCTCAAATGTAACAACCAAAACAACACACCCAAGTAAGGAGTTATATCCTAATCTTATACCTCTCCCTATTCGAGTAAATCGTTTTCTAACCAACTAGTCGTATGCAGAATCTGGAAGGAGTGTCATAATCCTGTGCCTCTTCCAGATCCGGATCCGTATCTAGCAATTTTCTGAAACCAAATCTGAAGTTTAACCTCAATATCAGAGGGGTCCGTTCTTGGGATTCTGGGAGGACACGTAAATCCTACCCTTCAATGATTTAAAGTGACTGAAGTTTCACTTATCAAAACAAAACACAAGACACACACATTAGGCAGCAATTATTCCCTCACAGCGGAACCGGATATCAATCTAGTTCCACAGGTCACGCAAGGAATCCTCACCAACCTCTCAACACTACAACGACAGATCCTATCAAGGTCAGAATTCCTTAGGCAGAGCCTAGGACCGGATAACTGGAAGGTTCAACATAAAAATCTGATTCCTACTTCTGGAAACAGTAGGACCTCTCAGCTTGTTGATTATCCTAAGGCTGGGTACTACCAGACCTCATTCAATCTAAGAGTGGCTATCCCACACAGAAGTTACTAAGGCCAACAAATTGTACTCAGATTCCTCCCAATACACTCAATCCTCTTACAAACTCACTTTAGTTCCCGGAACCGGATCCAACAGAACCTGGGGACTCACCCTTCCTCTCTCTCCCTCCAAACACAGAAAACATTGCCAAGTGGTGATTCTACACCCCCAACCTACTAGCACAATACCAAGACTTTTCAGACTTGGTACATGATAGAATGAATTCTGAATTTTACTAAAGGGAACAAAAAACAAGATTGAAATGATGCCCCCGGCTGCCATCCAAAGCAGCCCCTAAATACCAACCCAAGGAAACCCTAAAGGTCCCAAGGGAATAAAGTACAGGTCAGGAGAATGACAGGTGTCATTCTTTATCCCCAACCTGTGACTTTCCACCACCTGTCCATCCCGCCCAAAGTGGATCTCAGATCCGACAAATCCGGATCCGGATGTCTAAGTGCATCCAACTCAAAATTCAAAAGCAGCTAACTAGTAGCTTCCTACCTACCCAAAAAACTTAGGTTTTCGGTCAACTGACCTACGCCTAATCTAAGAAATTCTCTATCTACTTTTTAAACCGCTTAGGAGAAGGGTCCTCATGCTTGGCGGATCCTTTCCTAACTGGCTAGATCCTACTCGCAGATGCCTTCCCACCAACTGTTGCTTTCCCCTTGGACGGTGTACCCTTGAAGCTCGCGAGAGAGATTCGAATCGTCTCAGAATCTTCTTCTGATCCTTCTTCTTGGTCTTCATCCGGATCGGATCCGGATTCCGACTTGCTGTCCGCTTCCTTGGAGTTGTCTGGCGACTCGTCCTCTTCCGATTGCTGACTGACGAGAGATGCATCCCTTGTCCGCTTGGCTGTTGATTTCTTCTTGATCGTGCTGTGCTCCTTCGGTGATTGTCTGATGTCAGCGCTCCGGGGTGTGCCCACCTCTGATCCGGACTTCCGGGCCTCAGTCTTGGTTCCGGATGTAGGCGTGGACTTTTCTTCCTTCACCGCCTTCTGTTTTGGGGTGGCCTTTGCTGGAGTCTTCTCCTCCTCCGGCCTGCTGCGTTGCTTCCCAGATGCCGGTGTAGACATCCTTGCTGTCTTTGAAGTCAGAACGTCCTTCCTTGGGCTGTCTTTCCCTTTCTGCTTCGGATCCGGATACAGACCCGCGCGCGTAAGGACATCCCGGATCTCGTACAAAACCTTCTCCGTTGCCTCTAAGAATTTAGCCAAGACTGTCTCTGACTTAACTACTACCTCGTTGCCGGCCTTATGGATTTCTTCATCAAACATCTTGGCCTTGCTCACCACATCCCCAAAAGAATCAATGAAGTAGTGGATTCGTTTCAGCGTCGTTCCTATCTCTGAGGAAAGCTTCCTCTCATCCTCACTCTGTTTTGTCTTCCTCTCCAACTGACGCTGGAGCAACTCATTCTCCTTCGTCAGTTCCTCAACTTTGTCTTCCCATTTCTGGGATTCCTTCGATCGGAGTAGATCCTCTACCTTCTCTCCGAGTTCAGACACATCAATCCCACCTAGTAGCCCACACACATTTCTGACTACTCCTCTCTCTGTGTCAACCTTCTCTCGGATCCTCTCGAAATCCTCAATCAGTCTCCCCAGGGAATCCCGTCCTTTTGTTTCCGGATCGGCGGACCGTCTCTCTTTGTCCTGGGCTCCTTTCCCTTTTACAGAGGCTGACAACCTCTCCAACTGCTTCCTCCTATCTGAGGATGACCTATTCTTTTTTGAAGACTCTCTCTCAGAATCCTCTTTCGTATCCTTCTCATCCTCACCTTCTGGTTTCCGGGGTGGAGTGAGATTCAACTTCACCATCGTAGCCGCGGATTTATATGCTACCTTCTCCTCACTCCTCAAAGTCCCCAGATGCTGATACAAGTGAAAGACAAAAGGACCAATGGAGGTGGCCTTGGTGTTGYCTAATRCGTGGACCATCTTGCTCACTAGATTCCTAATGATTTCAGYCCAGCAGACTTTYCTCTCTCCRCTCAGTGCTCCAAAAATTGTATTGGCCCAAGTTACAATAATCCGGTTTGGCCTTTCCGGATACAGAATGGGGACCAAATATTCTAACAACCTCTTCTCCCTCGGGTCCTTACAATCTGCTACTGCGTAGCCATCCTTTGGGTTGGGAGGGTTCAAGAATTTACCTTCCGCGTATTTGTCAGTCCAGGATGCCAACCCGTCCCCAGCACGCGGAAAGTCATACATCTGCTTCCACAACTCTATCGTCCACTTGGCCGGAAGCGCTCGGACCGTCTTGATCCACTCATTCAATTGTAGATCCATCAGCTCCCGGACCATGTTGTCGTCCCTCAAACTCCAAGGTCGACTCAGGAATCCGCTGCACCCCAGCTGACCCAGATCCTCATCCAGCTTCTTCCTCTCCTTCTCGTCCTTCGGAATCACCGGGTAGACCGTCTTGAATTTCAAGTTTACAGAACCGCTCCCCTCCGCCTTTGCCATAGCCCTTAGAGGTATTGCTCACACTCCCGCCTCGCTCTCCCTGAAACTCAATTCTTCAGCAAACGAACAACTCAATTCCTCTTGGTAGGAATCGGAAACAGAGAGCACCTCCCTCCAGACTCCAAACGCTCAGCTCCGCGCGCTCCAGCAGAATGCAAGATAGGAAATGAGAGTGTGGGGTGTAACCCCTCCACTTCCCTTTCCCGTTCCACCCACTCACCGTTAGGATTAGTCGTTTCCTGGCCAAGTATCCGTTCCTGCGGAATTCCTGGAAAATCCGACCGTTTGAACGGTCCTCCGTCACATCTCAGGAATCCGTTGGATCAAAAAATGTCCAGCTGGATGCCGATACCGGTTCCGCTGGCTCTTGATATATCTCCGGATTTATCTCCGTGATTTTTGATTACTACGTGCGGATTCCAAGATCGTCATCCATTTCCGGTTTCCAGGCAGAATTAGGAAATTTTTTAGGAGTTTTTTTAACTAAATTATCTATTTAATTATACTACCCTAATGACTAAGTCTTAATGTTAATAAAGTACTAATATTCCATACCTAGAACCAAAAAAAACATGTTAAGTTTTGAATCCTCACCCGTATTTTATAGTAATATCCTCTTATATTCATTTTCAGGTTCCCACAACATGAAGCAGAACAAGGTCAATCTCGCGTATTGCAAGGACACCGAGTTCCAGCGTAGGTGTTGCGAGGTGTGACACGTGTTGTATTTGGAAGAAACAACTTATCAAAATGACAACTTCTGCTTGTTTTTTGTAAGAATGGTGTATGCTGAGGTGGTATTGACGAAGGAGGTGGATTAAAGCACCATCTCAGAGACCCATCACACGTTGCCTCCAGACGGACATAAAATTCCTACGCCAGATGTACCCGTTGATGTGAAGAAGATGCTATCTAAAACAAAGCGAGGGAAGTCTTTAATTCCCGATGAAGAGGTAGCGTGGTCATCAAATTCAAGCTCTGATAAACACACTCATGAGTATGATGGCTACGATTTTGATAGCGTCAATGAAGATGTGGACATGCAAGACGGACAGACAGCTGCAAATCCCATCTCACTGCCAAACACGGACAAAGAGGTTATGGCAGATGCGTTCCCGGAGAATGTGGAGCAGTTCTACTGAGACGTGGGTTTCTTTGAAGAAATTGATAGTGCAGGCGATTCGGAAGACAACTTGGAGCTTTTGCGTGTACAAATAGAAAGTATGAAATTTTCTCTAAAAGCAAATAATAAGGAAGTGGAGACGTTGAAAGAGCATCAACGGAATCCAACTTATGTAGATTGACTGCGGCAGCAATTAGTGGCCATTCAAAATGCCATCGATGAGAACGACAGGCTCTACGCCATTCACAACAAAAGTCGAGCATTTTACATGAAGAAGCTCGAACGTGGTAAAGCGCAAGCCATGGATGATTGGGTATTGTGGGACTCGAAGTTGGACACCCTTTCCTGCAGACGTTTTAAAGTGGAGTCAGAGAGGCGCCACTGATATCTAGAAATAACAAAAAGACAAAAAGAATTTTATGATGCTGCTTTACAACATGCACCGCACTTGGAGGAGTTGGCTTTGTCTTCTGAGTACGGTGAAGTCCATGAAGAGTTATCAGTGCTCCGGAGTTTGGCCAAGTTCCACGAGATGAAACTACCGGTGCTCATATCAAAATTGACCAAATTGAAGGCCGAAAGACAATATTTTGTGGATTGGTGTAAGTGGTTCAAGATTATCATAGGAAAGGATGAAGAGCCTGTAGGTGGAGTGGGGCCGCAGCCAATTTTAAGCAACTACCTGAACACATCGTAAAGCACTTAGAATTAGGCCGCGGATGAATAGTGACAACATGCCTTCTCTTGATGGCATTCTAACAAGCCCAAGCTTGAAAATGTTGTACAATTTTCTGTATATAAAGAAAGTTTGAATTTCTATTGTTTGGTTTATGATGTTTTTTCAAAAAGCTTATCCATTGGATTGATAAATTGAATATGATGTACTAGCACATACGATGTTGTATACAATGCACTAATAGAACGTGATGGAAATTCCTCTCGTTTAGGACAACAGAAGCCTATGTGGTATGTGGACCAAATGCAATCTGATCGCCTATACCGCTTTATGCGAAGGCTTTATGATCCTGTAGAGGCAAAGCATATCCACGCGTGTGATTATTTGAATCTGAACACTAAAATGTTTTAGAAAAAAAAAAACCAAAAATATTATTTTTCATGAGAATTGAATCAAGTGATGAATGCTTTTTAGTAGTTGTCAGACTACCTGTACAACTATTGAATATCCTCAACCCCTCTCAAATGATGGAAAATGCAATCGAATCTTGAAATCATTTCCAATTGGGCACCACTAAAAGATGCCTTTATGTAATTCAAATTCATGCAAGATGAAAGAACAATTCTAAAGTCACTTAGTACGGTAGGAGGCCATGGAAGTCGAACAAGTCAAACAAATCCAAACACCAAATTTTACTTCTCATTGCCAAAAACACATAATGTAGGCAATCACTGAAGCCTTACATTGGTTTACATGATTACAAGAAAGGATCGTTACTCATTGTAGTGAGATAAATTCATTTCTATATATGTTTAGTCTACTACATTTTGGTTTGTTTGGGAGCCAGTCCCTTCTCCACATTCATAGGTCGATGATTCTCCAAACCAGAGCCTTCGCCGTGCATGCGTTCATGAAGCCGGTCCATCCGCATTCAAAATGGAATCCAAGACGCTGGAATCTTTCAGAGCTTGGAGTGTCCTTCTTGTCTGCGGAGAATGTGCTTCCAACAAAAAATTGAGTGCTTGACTTTGATAATACGGTCCGTACGTAGAGTTCAAGTAGGCCATGTCAGTTAAGTCTTCCATGGAGGCATGATCATCTTGATTGGCCACCTTTTCCCCCTCTAAGTTCCAACGATGCCCTTGTGGATGCCGACCCCATTCGAAGGTTTCGGAGGGTGTGTCATAATATCCACCTAGGCATTGGAAGAAGAATGCCCTCTTCTCTTTGTTTTGCGGACTTTTTCCCATGAGCATCGGTGCAACTCGAAGAATTTCCTCGGGGTCTGTTTCTCAATTCAATTGCGAGCTTGTAGGGCCTTTCTCCAAATCACGCTGGCCTTGTCGCCAGCTCCAAATCAAGTCTCGTCCCCAAATTGTCAGGTCTGCGGTGGTGTCTCCATTGTGTTCCCAAAAAGGAGGCATGTACGTCGTCAAATTGAACAAGGCATATAAGCGATCGTGGAATGGTGTTGCACATATCACGCAACGTTGTCTGAGCAAAACATTGTGTGAGCAAACACTGAGAATGGTAGACATGCACACATGATCCCAATACCCACCTTCTTTCAGGGCCAAATTGTTTGAGACATATGGGGCATTTAATATGGTTCAAGACAAAAGCAGCAGGGTGCGGCCACAACAGCTTCTGGTTGACCATGTCTGCATGGCTCGACTTTTGATTTTTGTAGTCTTACCCATTTTGACTCCAATCTATGACATCTCGTTCGGGCAACTCGAGCATGGACATGTCGTTGGGAAACATGTCTTTCATCAACGACGTCAGGCCGTTCTCTTGTTTTGGTGCATTTGCAACGAAATTTCTAGCAACATTTTCTACCTCTTTTGCAACTTGTTGTGATCTCTCCACAGAGAGAATGCAAGCAACTTTCCAATGATAGTAAGTCGTCGTCAGCTGTGACAACTGCACTCAAAGTACTCTGTTTTCCTCCTTGAGTTCCAAATTGTTTTGAGATGGTACATTTGAGTTCTGTGCCAAATACCAGAGAAAATCTTGCGTCCCGTGGAGATCAATCATGTCGCTTGTCTCGCCATTTGGAATATTGGAAAACCGCGTACGCTTTGAAAGACAAAAACAACCCAAGACATCGCTCGTAACGTCCCCTATAACCTTGTTTAATTTGTGAAGGTCTTGCTCGACAAAAGCATCATCCATATCCGACAAAGTCAAAGTGTCGCGATCTTTGTCTTTGAGGCGTTGAAGTTCCATAGATTGTTAGGCGAGGAGACCATTTTTTTTATTGCACTCCAATTGCAATTTCTTGATTTCAGTTTGTAGCGAAAGGATGATGGCATCTTTCGTCTTCAACAAGCCCTCAGCCTTCTACATGGCCATAATGTCCTCACTTGATCCTGCCATTGTTGCAGAAGTAGGAGCCCGAATAGTTTCTTCCATGGGAGTGTCCTCGTCTGGCCCAAAGTCAAAGACGTCTCTCGCTAGCTGCCGTGGCAATGGCGCGTTCACACCGGTTGTTAGGTTGGATGCAAGTCTCACTCTTGAGATTGAATGATGCCCTGTAGATGTTGGCTTTTCGCTTCGTACCGTAGAGGTTCTAGCTTCCTCGACATTTTCATTCTGGGTTTCCGTAGGACCGATAGATGGACCTACAAATCTTGTTGTCTTTGGGGCCCGCGTACCATCAGAGTCGTCATGTTCTTCAGATTCCTCTGTGTCAGACTCAGTTGGGTCTTGAGTTCTATACGCTTTTCAAATAGCTCCAAGTCCACCTTCCGGAAACTGTAAAACCCCTCTTGGAATGATATCGTTTTTTGGATGTGTTATGTATGTACTTTTCTTGACTTTGCTCCAATCTACTTGCTTGTTAAGCGCAACCTCGACATATGCTCCTCTAGCAAGGTAGAGAGGGACCTCGTTTCTTTTCACAAAGACAGTTCTGTTAAAGACTTGTCACAATTCAATGCATCTTTGCCAAAAATCCAAATTTTTGTAATACTTCAAATTTGCCTTGTTGGTGTGGCGGTTGTGATGATGGCGCCACATTGAGAAGGACTTGTTGATGTGGCACAAGTTGATGAAATCTTCACAAGTTTGTAGTGTCCAAGGCTCTGGTTCTTCATTTCAGCCTTTAAAGGCCATGTGATTTTCGTTGTTCAGCACGTACAATTGCTTCTGATGAATGGTTCCTCTTTGCTTCCGATGCTTGTCCATAGTAGCCTTCCGTAATGCTCCAACCATTTTTGCAGCGTTCGAGATAGGTAATGCCCCAGCATTGTTGCCTTTAGTGGCCATGACTGATTATCGATTGCAAGTTGCAAGAGTCTTGCTTCGGACTTCCAATAGTCCAAAACACAAACGTGGATGAATGTAGAATGTAGTATAGGCAAGGTTTACGCATGTAGACACCAAAAGATGGATACAAGCCAAAAATAGTAAATAAAGTGGAGTCCAAAAGGCATAGGCGACTACATATATAACTAGGGCGAGTGTAGGTTGGTTAGGCACGTGCACCCAGAGCGAACGTTGGTGGAGACCTCGGATTGAAGAGGATGCGCGCGGGTTCTGTCGGACGACCACGAGTCCGGTGGGACGCGCTCGGGTAACGAAAGGCGACCGAGGGTTGGGTTCAGGGCGATCGCTGGTACTGTGGGGCAAGTGCAGGTATTGTAGGGTGACCGCAGCTCCTTGAACGCGCTTACACCCGCACCCAAAGTCGCCAACCGCAATCGCCCTAAACCCACAGTTGCCTGTACCCAAGGTCGCCCACACCCAAGGTTGCCACATCCGAATGCGTTCCGGTTTTTGCCACATAGTCGCCAACTGGCAGACATGTGGCGAACGGGCGGGGTAAAATTTTCAACTAAAAGTCAAAGGCAAGTTGCCTCTATTAGATGGACGAAGAGGTCTACTTGACATGTTGGACATTGTGTTCGTCGAGTTGTCAAATTGTTAGGGCAAAAATCCCTGGGCATAGGTCCATCATCAAATTCCACCCAAATCTCACATGCCTCTAAAGTTCTCAGTCATAGGTGCCAAGTTAATTTTTTATCAACAAATGTATAGGCTTACAAAATCCCTACTCACAAGCTCATAGGCTGACAAAATAGCAACCCTACTAAGGTTCCAATTCGGTTCTCCAACCTTTTAAAGCCTTGATATWTGAATGCATCAAAATGGATGCACGCTTTTTGTGGACTTTACTAGACCGTTTTTGACCCAAGTCACAATTCATTTTGTTTTCTCGCGTTGTGATCAATTTGGAATTTGTAAGAGGCGATGCATGGGGCTCATTCACCATTGTGAATATTTTGTAACTCTATACCTACTATAGACACTATATTCAAAATAAAAACCTAAATACTTGTTGTACAAGAGTAAAACTATGCTCTCCTAGTTATATAAAGTTAACAAAAAAAGCCTTCGCATTTATATTTACAATGTCGAATGAAATTTTTTGGCAAGATTCATAGTCTACTAGATAAAAAACATAAAAGTGCAGTGAAAAGGGCTAAAATATTCTCTCAAAATACTAGCTTTCACTCTTGTGCATGCAATCAGGTGCTTTGAGGTGGATGACAGTGAATGCGTAGGGACAAAGAATGAAGACTACGGGTGCAAGGAGTCTACTAATGTACTCGCAGTCACGACGGGATGTGTGTGGGTTCAGGGCAACCAAGCATCTGCTATAAATTAGAGTGCTCGCGGATTTAGGAGTCCATTACGCAGCACTAGGCAATTGCGGGTGCGGAAGAGGTGACCGCGGGTTTGGTATGTCCTTGGGTGCTTGTGGATCCAAAGGTCCAATGCCCAAGTCCAGGCGACAACGGGTCTATAGGCGACCTTGGGTTCTACATTGTATGCAATATCCGGCCACTCTTATTTGTCTACCCTATTCTACCATTCTAAATAACTAGGCATAATACAAAATATATTTGACATTTAGGATCTTCGGAAATGAGCATTTCATTCTTATGCAATATTCATGAAGCATTCCAAGTTTCACTTTCAAAAAATCAAAACCCTACTTTTGGTGAATTTATTCATTTAATTTTCATAACGTTACGTTATAATTTATTGAAAAGCATTGGTGATGAATTTTTATAATTAGATTGAAGCTATACATAGATATTATCCATACACATCTTTCATATCAGAAAACACCCCATTAAGTAACCAAAAGATGATGTATGAGGACTTCAATGTGAGATGTCATATGACCGAATTTGGTAAAATAGATATATCTATATTTTAACGCCTAAATGCAAAAAAATTGTTTTTTTTGGCAACATCACAATTTCGGGTAGCTCACTACAATTGGAGTTTTATTTTTTTTCTTTGAAATTTTCACACAATTTGTGCCCAAGGCGTAGCTTTAAGGCCCAAAACTTTTCATAAATTTTGGAATACATAGGTAAAAAGTTATTGTATGATATCTAGTTTTCATTGCTCGATGGGCAGCCCGAGCAAAAACAAATAATACTTCTTAAAAAATTCTTTCTTTTTAAAATAAAATTTGAAATTGTTTTTTTAGATTTTCATCTAAGTGGAAAGCTTTGAATCATTTTATTTTAATCATTCAGCTAAAAGCTCTTAGGAGTTGTAGTTTGGGGTTGTTGGCGGCTGTTATTGAATCTTCACTTTACAAGAAAGTTTGAAGTCCATTATTTAACTTGATTTTTTATATTTCTGAAAAAAAAAAAACTATAGGTGGAATTTGTTAAATACAATGTTTCAACCGTTCAAATTGGCATTTTTCAATTCCATAAATAAATTGTCTACAATTTAGTATTTTGAGTCAATTTCTACTTCTTTCGACTTACTATTTTTTCCCTATATGTTGTACAATTTCAAATGATTTGAATTTTTTCAAGCATGTATCCAACTTGCCTTGAAGAATGAATCTATAGAGTAACCACCATTTTGGACATTTTTTTATACAATTGTGAGCTTGTGAAGTACAGTTGCCTAGTTTTCTGCACGGCCAATAAAATGATTTTTGTGAATTCAAACGCTAATATCTTGCAATCTACATGGTGGAAAATTCTCAAATTTTTTCCACATCTTTTTGAACTAGCATACTATAGGAGCCTATGGTTGCATATGTCAAAAAATGTTTTTTTTTTTTAAATTTGGAACTTGTATTAGAAATGACAGTTTTGGAGCATTTTGGCAAAAACATAGTCAAAACCATAAAAAGGTTAACCCCCTTACTCTAACTGTTCTTGTATATATGAACACAATAGTGTAATTACTTTGCCAAAATCTAATTACAATAAAGAGATATCTATTTTTAAAAATTAAAGCATTGTCATGTCAACATTTGAATCTTTGTACAAGGAATTGTCACCCTTTTTGAACATGCTTGTTGAAGAAAAGATGTGCGTATGGATGTTTTCTACATATAGTTGTAATCTAATGAAAAAATTCATCAATAACGTTTTTCAATGAATTATCACGCAAAAGGCAATAAAATTAAATGATAATAGTCACCAAAATCATCGCTTTGGATTTTTAAAGTAAAATTTGGTACATATGATTAAGATTGCATGAGAATTGAATGATCTTTATGCAAGACAAAAAATGAAAAATATATTTTGTCTCATGCACAATTATTCTCCATGGCAAATGAGATAAATGGCTGGTGTAATCTATATGCAGTTTTCTATTTACACACAAAATTCTGAAAATATAAACAAGCATTGGAACTGAAGAATGCAATTCAAATTCATTTTCTCTTGAGAGGAGCAAACGGAATTCAAGACTGGAAATGGCGAAAAGCCCAAAATTRAAATTGAAAATTCAATACATGGAATTAGGCAAGAGAAAGGGGTGTTCTAAGCATAGCTTTAGAGACAAGATTTTAAGTGATGACTTATAAAGAGTCTTTTAAGTAAGACTTTACTAGAAACACATGTCATTTTAGTAAAAATTTACTAAAAAGACATGTATTTCTAGTAAAGTCTTATTTAAAAGACTTCTTATAAGTTATTACTTAAAATCTTACCTCTAGGCCTATACTTAAAACACCTTTTTCTCTTGTAGTGCTTGCCCCATGTAACATGGCTTTCATTTTGTAAAGAACACTTGACTCAACATATAGTAAAATGGAAAACCACATGTCTGCCAATAATCATCCACTTGAAGTGATTCTATACAATCTATCAATGAACTCTTCAATTTATAATTAAAACAATAYACTCCAAYCCTATTACAMATGAAATTTGATTTAACTCTTTAAAMATACAMAATTTTCATTTTAATGCCAATCACATCATTAAAAAAAATAAACCACAAGAAAAAAATCCAATTCATTACTCACCCATCTTGCAAGCCTCAAAAAGTCTTTTGTAATAATGYGCAATCRAAATAACAATCCAAAAWAWATAGCTTGTAGCCTTCATAGAWATCTGGAATTCTATTTCWAAAGGTCACATATCAATTTCAATAAACCAATCCAAGTCAAAGGAARTGCCCATGGAAAAGTCRTAGGAGAAAAAGTCCCAAAAAGTATTTGGTAAACAATATAGAATCAAATTCCAAGAAAACAAGTCTTAGGCAAACCAAAAATCTATGTACCCAAARTTCTCATTCTCAAGAACATTTTTGACTTCTTTGGAGCACTCCTGCCACTATTTACCCACCATGGACCTCATTCAAACACCTAAACTACCTCGTACGCTGCTTGTTGACAATCGAGAAATTGCTGATTTTTGTCATACGTATGGTCTAGGCGTAAGTATCCTTACAACACCAGAATGTTACAAAATGACTCAAAATATCGTCCCAAGGGATCCTAGTATGTTGTTGCAAGCTATGGGTATCCGAATTTCCTCTCTTTCTCAATCCGTCAAACTTCCTACTCTATTCCGGATGTTTTTCTATCCGGAATTGAATCCGAATCTGGCCTCTTCCGACTTCCAGTTATGTCTCTCCCAAATCAACCGGTTTTTGATTCCTCTGTTTTATCCTCAAAAGATCTGCCTTTGATTTTGTAGAGGGATAGGGACTCACCACTCATATTCCTTACACTCTCTTCTTTCTATAAAAATACAAACACTCATAACAAGGTATTGTAGTAGAATCGACAAGGAAACACCTTCACAACTTTTTGGATGGCCGATCCGGAAAGCAATTCATTCAGGGTCATTTCCAGCGTCTCCCACTACAATGATAAATCAAACACACCTGGAACCCAATAGGAAGATTGTTTTCTAGCTACTAGATTGATCCGAAGGTTAGCAGACCTTTCGTTGAGTGGGATTTTCCTCTAGCGGTTGCTTATCTCCGCACAGAATCTCATTGGATTCTGGACCCGCATCCACACCACTCCTTGGCTTTACCGGATTTTTGTTCTGGTACTTTAAAGGTACCACGGACAATCCTTCATTCACAAGCCTAAGCCTCGTTACAAACGCACCTTCTTAATCTAACCTAGTTGCCTAAGATCCGGATTCCTCCTTTCTTACTTCTTTTTACACCTCAACACTCATGCAAACAACCAAGTAAAAACTCTGTTTTAATTGAAGTTAGAACTAGAATGTCCAACTTGTGGCTCAGATTAAAAGAAAGAAGTACAATAATCAAATTGAAAGCACTAGGATGGAATGGTAGGGCAACAGACCTATCCACCTTTAAATACCCAAAAACAAAAGCAAAAAACAACCCCAAAAGCAGGGTGGCCACACAATGACCTCTCAAGATACCTAAAAGATCAAACACAAGTGATCCTAAAATCCAAAACCCGGGCCTACGCTTGGAAATCCATTCCGAAACTGAAAATCAAACTCTAGAGTAACTAAATACCGCCTTGACTAGTTCCCCTTCTTTGCCTTCTTTGAATTGCTGCCGCCCTGACCTGCTAGTGCCCCAATGGTTGCCTTGAACGGAGTTGTCCTAACTGCTGCCCGGGTCTGGATCTTGTGCGCCAAGGGTGGAAGCAAATTGTTGTTGGCATCCGATTCCGATTTGTCTCCGAGTGGATAATTCTCTTTGTCCGATTTCTCAACAATTAGGATCTCCTCCTCCTCTTTGATTGCTAGTGACATATCTTCCAACACAATCACCGAGCTCTCCCTTCTTGGCATGGACTACTGCATGTATTTGAAGTTTTTTGGATGGGTCTAGACTGGATTTACGACTCCCATCCGGTTAAGCAGATTGGATTGGAATAGTAGTCCAGGTATCTTGAAAGCGCTTAGTTAAGTTGACCCGGTGGCTGGAAGACTCGGTGGAGCAGAAACCTTCGATGCAACCAGTACGGTCTTCTCTTTTGGTCCCCTTAGCGACTGAGCCACCGTCTTTCCACTCGTCCATGTTGTCTATGCCTAGAATGAAGGTCCCGGAGACTGAGGAAGGATAGCCTCCAAACCTTCCAGTCGCGGTTGCGTTGGTATTAGTGGAGTTTGCTTACATAGAGTCACTTCCACAAAAGGCGAGTCTGAAAAGTGGGTGAAGTCCATTACCTGATTTAGATCGAGGTGCCCCAACAGTTGGCGCATCTCTTTCAATACGGCCTCCATCTGGGATGAGAAGTCCACCAGGATTGTCACCATCTTTGATCCGGTCTTTGTCAATGCATGACCAATAGAACAAGGGATCCGGGTAGCATGCACCGTCCACCTCTGACTACATTACAGGGACCACATCCTCCATGTACGGAGCGCTCCTGCTACCCCAGAATTCCACTTCAAAATGAAAGAAGCAGCGGCGCAGAAAATGCTTCAGCCATGGACAGAACACTAGCCTACGTGACTGGGTAGTTTTGCTAGTGCGGATCCTACTATTTGGGTTTAGAGCAACAAGAAAGCTGCAGTCCAGGAGGGTTCCCTGAACATTGAAAATGATCAATTTCCAAGCATGTTCACCACTTCTATCCATCCTACTAGTCAGGAGCTCTTGCACGGTAAGGAAATCAACCTCAGGAAAAGACGTTGGACTTCTGTGCTGGGGGATGCAAACCTTAGAGGGAGATTTGGAAGCTTTCTTAGCCTTCTTTGACCACTGTCGTGGATGTTATCTAGTGATAAGTATCTTTACCACCAAAAATGGGGTAAGATGACACGAAATATCGTCCCAAAAGACTCTAGTTGTATTGTTATAAGTTCCGGTTATCCGGTTTTAAGATTTTTACCTTCTTCTCTATCTCTTTACCCTAATCCTTCACAAATACGGATCCGGTATTTATCCGGATTAGATTCCGAATTGTTTCCTTTCCGGTTTCCGGTTGGTACTCTTTTAACAACTTGGTTTTTGTTACCTTTGTTTTACCCTCAGAGGGTCCCCTTTGATTGTTTTACAAGGGGTTGGGACTCACCACTTTGTTTACACACAGTTTCCTCCTAAAGTTCACTAGTATTCATCAATGTAAAACAAGAAGCAGTAAGCCGTTCCGAAACTCCTCTCACAGCTATCCGGATGGCCGATCCGGATAGTAGGTCACTTAGAACCGTTTCCAGCACACCTCACTACAACGACAGAATCAAGGACACTCAGGATCCGACCAAGGATTTCTCTCTAGAGGGAACAGCTATACCAGAGATTGGCAGACCTTCCGGTATGGGGGAACTTCCTCAGGCAGTCAGTGATCTCCGCACAGAACTCATCCAGTTCCGGAATTGCCTTCTCTCCACCACTACCCAGATTACCGTTCCGACAGTTCAAAGGTACCACGCTCAAGACCTTGGTTACCACTCTATTCGCTCAGTACGAACGTTCACAAGACACAGACTTGAATTCCCTCAATTCTGGATTCCCCCTCCTTCTTACTTCCAACTTATCCACCCATACTCAAGTGATCCGGGCAAATGCAACACACTCCTCAGGTGAAAACAATTCAGCACTTAGCACTGATGGTTTAGATTTAGCCTTGATGGAAATACAAAATAGATAGATAAAAATGCAAGGTTGGAATGGCGGGGCAACAAGCTGCCCGCCCTTAAAACCAAAATCCAAAACAAGAAACAAGCCACTTGGAAACCTAGGCAGCCAATAAAAAGACCCGTTGAGATTTCTGGGAGATCAAACTAACTTCTAAAAATAAAATCCGGATCCGGGTCCAAGCTTGGGAACCCGATCTGGTTCCGCAGAGAAGTCCGTATTTAACCGGATTCTGAACTACAAACTAACTAACCCTTCCGGGTCTTCTTTGAAATACTTGCCAATAAACTTGGAGGCACCCGGGTTGTTGCCTTCACTAGAGTTGTTTCCAGTGTCGACACAGGAGTCGTCTTGGTGGTGGCCCGGGTTTGAATCTTCCGGCTCACTGGAGGTGGTGAAGCATCCCCGTCCGTTTCGTTGTCGCTGTCAAACTCCTCCTCCTCCAACTTGCTGAGGATCTTCGTATCATCCTCCTCTTTGTCCTCAGATGAAATATCCGTGCAGATTCACCACCCCCACCATTGCGATCACTATCTCACCACTCTTTCTTTCAACTATCACGAGCGCAGGAGTAAACTCTGCGGAGAAAAAGAGAAATGACGGAAACAAGGGACGGTTAAGTACCCAGTGCTCCGGYAACGGTTCCCAAACTAGTAATAAATTCCATAACGGGGACCTAGTTTCATAGGTCGGACCTATATTTCGTAGGTCTGTGAAATCCGGCTTCCGTCGGATTTCCGGATCCAGACTGGATCCGTAATTACAGAAAATCCGTAATTACCCACATATTTCCGGAATGTCTTCTAACTACTTCCGGAACTATTTCCGTGTCTACTTCCGGATTTCTATTCTAAAATTTCAAAATATCTACCCTATAAAGTCACAAACGTATCCTAACTAGTTGCGTTCGCCGAATACGGACTCCGACAACCGCGCAACTGCAACATTGGTTGCAGTAGCGCGATCAGTGGAGGCATCCTCAAAACCTCCCTCGCCTCCTTTGTATGGGTTGATCTCCCCTACAGTATCGTCAACAGCGCGCTCCTCAGAGGACTGAGGCGCATCACCGGCGTTGATTTCTACTAAGTTTCCTTCCACCACGAGTCCACGGCCACTTCTGTCTCTGCAGCATCTGCAAGATCTGCCTCTGAGGCTTGGGGGGGGGGGCGCAATCGCCTCCAAGAGATGTTGGTCGCCACCACGCATGTCCGAGTTGTCCACGGGAGCACCTCCTGGTGGAGACGGACGAGTCAAATTTGGTGTTGCCACCTCCGGCGATGCAACGTAGGGATCACCTGCCACTGCGACGTCACTCGCAAGCGCTGCCTCTCCCACAACAACCTCGTTAGGGTTGACCTCACACGGCACCGTCAAGCCAGAGGGTTCACAGTTAGATACTGTCCAACACGGCGAGGGGGGCTTACGGAAATCAATCTTCGGGAATTCCGAGTCTGATGACAAAGTGATTGATGCCTTTGAGCTGGTCACCAGCGGCAGCATGGGACTTCTTCTCCTTTGACTTACCTGCACGCTTGTCCCCAATTTTTTTCAAAATGAGACTTTTCTGTCATGAATGTGGCTTCCCTAGTAATGCGTCTACTTTTCCACCCCTAGCAGAGCCCTCATTCTCAAGCGCTGATTGAGTGATGGACGGGCTACCTTCTACTCTGTGCTTTGAACTTCCCATGAACTCCGCAAACATGACCGTAAGGTCCGAAATTGCAACCGCATGGGCCGTCGTGGTTGCAAGCACTTGTGAGAATTTCTGGTCCACGTCGCGCTTCAAAGACTCCTTTGTGGATTTAGTAGACGACCTTTCTGCATCATCACTCTATAGACCGCCAAGAGTACAAGATTGAAGCATTAGTCCAACAAGTGAGCGCAGTTCACAACAAGTTGTACTCAAGTCAATTCTGAATCACTGCAAACAAAAAATGACTTGTCGTCAACTTCAAACCTAACATGTGACTCTGAAATGAGTACATAGCAATAGAACAAATACACAACAACTAAACAATGATTGCTGCACGACTCTTGCACCCCAGAGCATGTGCGTACATTGGCATTCCATCCGCGCATGCTAGAAGCGCAATAGGCCAACTACAGTGCACCTAAATAGTTCCGGTCGTTGCTTTTGCTCTGAGTGTGAACACCAATGTCAAAGTCTGCCATCAATCCATCCACGCCACACATACACACCATTGCAAAACACTCTATAAGACTACAACTACTGCAGTGGAGGATCTTACCCTTTGGAAGACTACATGCCAACAACTTGTCATGCTGTTGTTAGTAAATGATAGACTATAGAGGCCACAAAAGTTACGCATCTTGAACTCAGACAGGGATTTGTTGTTCTTCTAATGATGTACACCATGAAAGCCAAGCAACCGGGGCAAACACTACAGTCATTTTCCAGTCATTGACTTACACGATGTGATTGCTGGAGCACTGAGTGAAAGCAGATACAACTTGAAGAAGAGACCTAGTTCATGAAACCACTATAGAGTATCTCCATATTGACTCCACTGCCTTTCATTTGCAGAATACAAGACACAAAGCACTTACACGTCCTTGAACCATTATAACAAAACAAAGGACAGAATAAACAACAATGTAAACAATGGAAGAGGATGCAAGCAACCAAGACCTTATTGGTGTCCCGACAAAAGCAGGGGCAATGGGGTTCATTTCATTAGCAATGTCGGTGATCCCTGGACTCATCTCCCGTCCTTCTTTCTGCAGGATTGAGGCACACATGAAGCAAATCCATTTCTCGGTAATTATGGTCCATGAACTGAAGGCCTTCTCACTCACGTCCTTGCATTCCAGGAAATGAACAAAAAGAACAACACCTGAAAGAAGAAGAGGGGTGCGGGGTACTTACAAACGCTGCCTCCTTCCCAGCTTTCCCTTTCTGACCTAGCACATGGCTTGGCTTCACACTTTGTCTAGCATTTTTCATTTTCAATGCCTTCAAACACTAGGCAGGGGTTTCCCAATAATCTTTCAGCCGTCCCCACTGTGTGCCATTTATGTGTTCAAGTCAATCTTCTATTCTTGCCAGCCACTTCATCTTCGAACAAGAACGCTCTGACTTCATGAACTTCATTACGGCGGTTTTGAATCCGACCATGCTCAGGGGCTGGCCCTTGTACTTGAACTTGTTTTCCAAAGCTGTCCTAAGTTTCTGCACAGCATATTGGTCCTACTTGGACCAAGTAGTGCATGACATATCCAACATTTTGGAAGTATAATCGTGGATTGCCTCATCCCAGGCATTCTTCCCCTTACACCTTGCATCCACTTTACCACCATCGCCTATGAAAATGTAATTTGATTTCTTCCCTTCCGTGCCACGACTGCGACTCCCTTCATCATACTCTTGGCGTCTTCTTCGCCGCGAAGCCCAGTCATATGTGGGCGACGTCTGCACAACAACATTCTGGGGCCACGACGCGGATGGTGGATTATTCCAAGTTGGTGGTGGCTGCGAGGATGGTTGGGGAAGCCATTGTGCCGGCTGCTATGTCCACCCCGGTGCGTATGTGGGTGCGGAAGGTGGAGGGGGCGCAGGAGTAGGCTTCGTAGAGTTCTCCACGCATGCTGGAGATTTTGCAAAACCTACGAACTTCTTGCGCTTCAGCCTTTGATCCACCAGGGGCTCGCTCTCTTGCATCTTCTTATCACTGGAGTCCCCTTGTGAATCGTAGGCATCTACAGACAAAATGGAGCATTGCACGCTTAGGTCATGGTGAAGACAAAAAAGTGCCAAGTGCAGTTGCGTGATCTTGAACTCGAGGATTAATAAGTCGTCGCCCTAATGATATATCTATCCAAAGCGCAAGGTGGAACCTTAAGACCAGGCCCTTCTTCAAGTGTTGATGTGGGCAAAGCTTGCAGAGATGAGGAACACTAGTAGAAAACGAAGAAATTTTAACAAAATTATGTTGATTTGGTCGCGTTGTATTGGTCAGTTATATGTTGATTTCAACAAAAATCTATTAAAACTAACAGATTTTTGTTGAAATCAACAGAAAAATGACCAGTACAACGCGACCAAATCAACATAATTTTGTTAAAATTTCTTCGTTTTCTACTAGTGGAAATTGGGTGGATAAAACCCTAAGTCCTAACAAAGCGGCACTTGCAAACGTAAGGGCACACCCAGCGGCACTAGGTTCCACGTGGACCGGCAACGGAAAGGTAAAGAGGTTGCATGGATGACACGCTAGGGAATTACAACTGCATCACGACTCCAATTGAGTCACACTAGAGTTGTCACAATTCAAATGTGACAACTATGCGACTTGACCACGACTTCGCGGCACACAAGAAAGGAAACGGCGGTGGAATTAATTACTGCATGGTACAAAATCCTAGGACACCGATGAACTTAATTAACTACCGCATTGAAAGATTGGAACCCGCAGGCACGACACAAATGCCTTCTTTGCATATACGACATCGATATTGCTCAAAGACTTCCATGCAACACACCCTTGTACTGTGATTTTGGAAGGCCAACCCCGATCGAGCAGGGCACTACATGCATGCAGGAAGTACAAGAGGATCGTTGCTATACATGGGAAGGAGTGCACGCAAGCATAAAGCTAAACTTAAGTGCATGCAAAGAAGCAATTCACTGGAACTCACAACGCCTACCTCGCACGAAGTAGGGGTTCTAGCACCTTCAGTATCTCGGTCTTCTTCTGGTCGCGCAGGAGCTTGTACGCCGTTTTTGGATGAGGCAGGCTTGGTGGCGGCGACTCCATGCTGTTTGATGCAAGTTCTGGTTCCAATTACATCTGATCAATTGCAGTAGCACCAGCCGGGTGTGCATTGAGGATCACAGATGCTGAAGCAAAGGTGGACAAGACAATCTGTTGTTCTTGGACATAGCGGGACAAAATTGAGCGTAACAAACCCAACCGCGGAGCATTCAAAGGCCTGTGCGGTCGATATTTTGGGATGACAGGTCCATTTGTAAGTGCTTGAAATGACTTCATGACTATATAGGTCTTGGGMATGGTCATCATGGTCTAGTATTGGTTTGGCGGTTGATCATAAAGTCTTATAGGATCATTGCAAGAAAGACCTGTCTTATTCTCCATCACAAATAGTGTCGCTCTCTTGTAATCTTCAATAACTTTTGAAGCATAAATCCCGTAAACTTGAAACTTATAATAGAGATGCCTAACTTGATGATAATCATATATTTTATTTTTCAAAAAATTTAAAAAATAAATTTATATTTAAAAATCATTTTTGTTAATTTGTCACACTTTGAGGTTTAGAGGTTTTCACTACGTTGTGAGTCACTAAATTTAATAATTTGGAGCTGAAACTTTCATGGTCTGTTAACATAGAAGCAAAGCATATAGATACCAAAGGGAATCTAAAAATTTATTCTTTTATGTCCTCCACATGAGTGCAAACAGCACTCCCATTGCGCACAATTTCAAAACATTGATGATGGTTTTAAGACCATTTTTTTGGTGAAATCTCATCACCATCAACTCTTCCCAAATGGCCAATTTTTAATTTTTGAAAAAAAATATTTTCCTATTTTTTACAAATTAAAATGTCAAAGTACCTATTTTCATGAGATTTTGCACTTTTCTAGTTCACCTAGTTAGAAAATTTTCTATGCTTTTCCTTCCTAGAGTAGCTTCTTCTTAAACGTATATACATTAAGCATATTTTTCATATTTTTCTGAAAATTGTTTTTCTAATTTTATAGTACTCCTGAAAAATCATGAATATTATAGCAAAGTGTCCAAAAAACGGCAGGTCTTCCTTGCAATGACCCTACATTTGGCGGCGCAAGTGGGGTGTTCCTCCTTAGTTCCACGCAAACTCCCATGATTTAACGTAGATGTCCATTGAAGTGCATTACTACTACTTTTGCGTCCAAGTTCCTTACAATAATTATGGAAGAAAGAGTCCAAGAGGTTAAATTCTAATTTAATGTTCACAGTATGGTCGTCGYTGCCCCTGTTGTTCTTGATTGCCAAGGAGTCGACTTCTGTTGTAATCAGTATCACATTAAAAAAAAATCATCTGGAAGTCACAGTGAAGTAATTCACCATAATTAACGACTTGTAAATAACTTAGTGCAGTCGTTTTTCTGTCATGGGTTCTATGAGCGTCACTCATGCATGACTTCTTTAAGTCATTTCTAGTGCCGAGGCGGAATCCGTCTATCGTTTTGCTCGGTGTTCCACTTCTTTAGCATGTAGAGGCCCATTACCTCTTTTGCAAGTTATTATTTTAGAGAGAATCATAAACCTTCTTGTAATGCCATTAGAATTGATCCAACTGTACTCATTCACAAAAAGGGTAATGCTCTCGAGATAACAGTATGTGAGGCTGCGAAGCCAAAACAAAATGGATCATGTGTTGTCCCCCCCCCTCCATTTTTGTTGATCAAGCATGACTCCGTCATAGTTGACTAAAAAATGGTGATAGTTAAATCAGAGCAGATGGTCATGTATATAATATTGTGATCATCATAGGAGATGGCAGTTTAGGGTTTAGGGTACAAAGGCGATGTCATTCTTAATCCAAATATGTATAACATAGCAATGCATCAGGCGGAGAGGAGTATCCAACTTAAAACTGACTTTAGTGTGGGTAAGTCCAACATTTTGTCCACAGACACTGTGTCCTTCATCTTGGTGTAGAAGTCACTTCATAGTCGTAAGCGTCCTAGGCAACTTACTTATAACTCTGTAAGTAGTCACATTGAAGTCACATTGTATGCTCACATAGCCACGTACCAGCGCAATGTGGTACATGGCAATGCAACTACTCTCTATTTCTAATGARAAATTCCTAAAACGCTAACGAGAGACATAAGCAAGGATACCATTCTAGCCTAAAAGCCTCAGTCCATGTATTAGACCAGCACTTGAGTAATTATATTCTTGCACGGTGTTGCAGCACAGGGCAAGTAAATACCCTATTATACTCACAAAAACCACCCTAGAGTATAACAAAGTGACTCTAAAGATCGAACCCAAGAGATTCTATGAAGTAGTTAGCCTTTTACATACTTAAGCACACTTTCTCACTTCTCCGGTCCTCAACCGGAAACTCAAAACCACAAAACAAACACAGAAAACCCTGGACCGGATTCTATCCTCTCCCGATCCTAACACTTTTCTATGTTATTAAATAACCAAAATCCCAAGGCCCTACAACTTCCGGTCCTGGGTACACTCTGAACAAATCCGGTTTGACTTTACCTCTATTTAACCATCAGAGGGACCACCATCTTGTTTTTAGAGTGGTAGGCTTGCCACTCCTTCCGTGAATTATAGTGGCTGAAGACCCACTGTCAAATTTCCTAACTTCCTACTCTAATCCAGATCCGGTTTGGTTCGTCACAGCAGTCCAGAAACTAATCCGAACCACATGTCACTCAGAACCCCCCCATACGATCCACTCATATTACAATGACCCTGGCTTTCTCTCCAATCCGTGCAAAGTCAATGTGGCTACAAGAGAACCAATCCGTTCCAACACTTAGACAGCGTTCTCCCGTTTACCAATCTTTGGATGATGAGACCCCTTAGAAGGTTTGGATACTCAACCGGATTTCCTATCCAGGAGTTTGAGAATGACTAAGGAATCCCTCCCTATCCGCCTAACCTAGCCAGTAGTTTTTTCACCCGGAATTGACAACTATAGAGTGCTGAGGAGTCTAGAATCCACTACCAATGCTTACTTACCCACTCACATGCACATAGAACTGAAGATACAATCACCAAGGGGAGAATTCCTCTGCAAACCGGAATGCGCCTCCCTAACTTCTCCTCATATAATCTTGCCAAGCATGGGGAGACAAACAAAAGAGAGAGAAAAGAGGAGATACACGCGAATTTGCAATAAAAAGACTCCTAGCCCACCTCGCAAGGCTGAATTAAATAACATACAAAAACACAAAAGGGCGGCGAGGCCCGGAAAATCCGCCTAACTATCAGCTTGAAATCCTAACTACCCGGACGGATCCAGTTCCGTTCCTAGCTACCTAACATAAAAATCAAACCTAATCTGAAACATCCCTAACTCTAGAGCCAATGGTAGGCTCGTCTACTTTCGCATCCATCGCAACAAATGTATCAGCCAAATTCCAGATCCGAGAACCGCCAACGTCCGGATTTGGTCCATGAGGAGCCGATAGCGAATGCAAGTCAATATGATCCGCCTCCACAACTGGACTTCTCACCCTCGGTTGTTTCTTGGATTCCGGAGTTAAGAACGTCCGATCCAAGTCCATCAGTGCTTGGAAATCACTTGGAACGGACATATCTGAGAGATGGATTCCAGTCGGGCAACCTATTTTGACCATCTTCTTGCTGCATTCCTCAATCCGTTCAACCAACTCCCTGGAATACCGCATCGTTCCTTCAATAATTTCCGAGTAATCCAGGAGGATTCTCACCATCCGGGAACCGGAAGGCTTCTCCAACTCCAGATCCTCGTACAGTTTTGCTCGGGCTAGAATATCTCCTTTGATGCCCACGACTGCGGTGATCCGTTCCGCGACTGACCGGATTCCTTCAAACGCCTGCTTCTTGGCCGTGGTGTCTTCTTGAAGTACAAGGAGTTCTGCTCTCATCCGGTCGACTTCCTCCGTCAGCCGCCGGATCTCCTTCTCCTGCTTTCTTCTCTCTGTCGGATCCACGATGCACTCCGCGACTTTTCCCGACAACTTATCATCCGGATTCGCCCCCACCAATGTGCCAATGCTGGCAAGGATACTTCGCTTATCCTCCCAATCTGTTCGGATTCCGGCTAGGATGCCAATGAAGCCTTCGAACGGAGTCCCTGACTCTGAATCTTCTGAAGCAGCATAGCGCAGATTCGGTCCGGCCGTTGGCTGCTGCGGCGATTGTAGAGCCTCCTCTCGGACCGGAGTATTCCGACGCGAGGGAGTCCCTCTTCCGCTCGGCAATGTAGTCTTATGTCGCTTGTTTTTTTGTCCGTGATCTTCCTAGTCCTCGTCTTCATCTGGATTGGAACTGGTATCGGAATGTTTATCTTCATTCGCGTCATCGTCCGATTCCCCATATTTCAGAAGCGACTCCTGTGCCCTGTAAATCTTCTCTTCCGTTTTTGACAAGAGCTTCTTCTCTTTATACAAATGAAAGATGTAGGGACTCACCGATGTGGCCCTACTTCTCCCAACTTGGCTGACCAACTGGGCCACCTGATTGGAAATGATCCGGCCCCAGTCCACCTTCTGTGCCCCGCTCAGAGATCTGAAGATCAGGTTCCCGAGCGTGATTGTGACCCGCGTTGGCTTTTCCAGATGTAGGACCGAAATCAAAAACTCCAGCAGGTGGCGCTCCCGGTCGTCCACGCAGTCCTCCACCGCGTACCCATCCTTGGGGTTGACTGCTCCCCGCAATTTCCCCTTGATGTATTTGTCGTTCCGGCTTGCCATTCCGTGTCCGCCCTCCTTGAATTCGTACACTTTTCTCCACATTTCTTCCATCCACTGATCCGGTGATTTGCGAATGGTATTGTCAAACTGGTTTGCCGTCTTCCTAAGGAGTTCTTGCACCATCCGCTCCTCCCGGAAACCCCACGGTTTGTTCATCAAACCCGAACAACCCATGGTTTCAAGGTCTTCCTTGGAGTGGTATTGCCCAGCCTCGGTCGGCGTAGGATAGGCATGGACAGTAAAAATAAACCTCACAAGTATCCGCTCCTAACCTAGCCGCACGTCCCGTTCCTCACACCTCTCTCTGATCTCAACCGGCACTTGCAAACAACCTCACAATCTCAAGCGCAAAATCTCTCTCTCTCCTCCGCTTACACACCGCCAATACGCAAAATACTTGTTGACAGAAAGCAACGCAGTTTGCGGACACCACAGACAGCAAGGGAAAAAAAAGGAATTCCGGTAGCTCCGGGCTTAATATAGCCCGCGGACCCAATCTGATCCGGTCCTTTCATTTGGTCCAAACCCAATCCGAGTTGGGCAGGATTCCGGTCCTAGGTATTTTTAGACCGGATTCTGCCAGATGCCTCACTACTTCAATGTGCTAACTAAATTTCATTTTTCTGTTGTTCCTTAGCTGAATCCGGATTCCAACTGGCTGGTTTCGGTCCAAGATCTAATTAACACAGAAAAAACCAAAAATTTAAGTTGCGACACACGGAATCCCTTTGGTTTATCAGACAATACCAAGGAAAACGTGTCGTGCCACACACTATAAGCCGAGACAAAAAGTGTTTTGAAGGCAGCTCCACTGCATCGTAGGAAGAAACAGAGGATGGGAACCCCAGATTCCAAATGTGAGATTCCACTACCAGGTCCTATATGCTCAAACACAAAGGCAATTGCACCAATCYAGGACTTGGTGCACATTGCCAGCGGAAACCCTAAACCAAGGAGGTCATGCTTGCTACAGGCATTCCTATACAAACATCCACACAACAAGAGTGGCAGGTGTTCAACACAGCATTGCACATATTTTCATCAGTGCTGAACTTGGATCTGTTGGACGAACTAGATTATTTAGGCACATTGAGGGCAGCAAGTCGTAAAGACTGCTGGATATGTAAGGCACCTCCACCGCTTAAGGCTAAACCCACATTCCACATTGAGGCGGAAGAGGGTGCAGGGGCAAATTTTGAACCCACATTCTCTATTGAGGTGGAAGAAGGTGTAGGGTCTAATTTAGGAACCGCACACGCCAATCCAGAAGCGGTCAATGCATGCAAGGTAGAAGTGATTTCCAACGGGGAAGCATGTACGTCCAACATAGTGGTTGGAGGTGCTTCCAAGCAAAAAAATTATGTGCCTGAGGGCTAGGATTGAAGAAGTAAAGCATACAAAATTCTAGTACAATTATTTTTATYCATGACTCCATTGTATACTAGCTGCATTCATATCTTGAAAAGCTTCATGAAAGTAATTACTGAAACTCACCTTTGTTCTAGTGGTAGAATCTTTAGTCAATTGAATTTGGAGAACCCATCCCTGCTCATCATCGCCAACACCTCAACAATCCTAGAATCCTTTTGGGGTCATTGAAGAGTTCCGTCGCAGATGCATTTAAGTCATTTTCCATTGAACTAAGTCATACTGAAGTCATAATGTAGTATACCGGAGTCCTATTGAAGTCACATTCTAGAGATGAGAAGTTTGAGCCATTCTCTGAAGTCGAAACATTCCGGCAATGCAATTCTAATCTTAAATCAATGTCCTTGTGAACTATAGTAGCAAATAGCAGACATCTTCCCATATCGGTATGGTGATGGCAGCACGACTGCCTCTCTCAGATAGTCGGAGGCAGCGACTACATGACGACCGGATGTGGATTCGAGAGCGTCGACGTGCAACCCTATGCAATATGACAAGAATGCACTGTCCATGCAATGAATGTCGGAGGCGAAGGAAGATATTACTTTAGAATATGAGAGACCATCTCATCAAACATGGAAGACATCCAGATTGTCGGATTTGGAGAGGAGATGGCGACCGTGACTCTTCCGATAATGAGTGGGAACAATAGTTCTGGGCACCTGTCAAACAGAGGGTATCTGTAGTGGATGTTGCCGTAGATACCCGGGGCATGGTCGACTAGGCAACACAGGATACGTCTAGTCCAGAATCTACAGCAGAGAGGGCGCAGTAAGAAGTAGCCAATGCTTTTGCTCTAGCGAATTCCATCCATGAGCGTATAATGGAAGACGGTGACACCGAAGCTGGAGACGCGCAAGAGTGTGGCCAAATAAATGCGGATGAAGAGAGCTTTGACGCCACGACTCTCGAGGAGGCAATGGAAGTACTATATGACAGTGCACGATGCAGCAAGTTGGCAGCCACAGTGTTGCTCATGAATTTGTGCATTGTACATGGGGTGAGCAACTATTGTGCAAACAAACTCTTCAACCTCCTCAACCAACATATCCTCCCGGAGCAGAACACTTTGCCGAAGACGTACCATGCTGCAAAGACTCTCACCTCAAAGTTGGGTTTGTTGTACACTAGCATACATGCCTGCGAGCAAGGATGTGTACTCTTCCGCGGTGAACACAAGAATGACCTCCAATGCCCAAAGTGCGGTGGCCGTTGTTATAGAGATGAAGACCGGCGTTGCTTCCCCTTGAAGGTTCTCAAGCACTTTTCAATTATACCACAAATTCAGCATATGTTTCGAAGTCCAGTAATTTCGAAATTGATGCTCTGGCATGCTAAGAATCGGAGTGACCAAGATGGAGGGGACGGCCTTGTGAGGCACCCATGCGACTCCAAGGCGTGGAAGCATTTCCACACAAACGTGGATCCAAGTTTTGGTAATGACTCAAGGAATGCTCACTTTGCACTAGCAGCTGATGGAGTGAATCCGTACAAGCATAACAGGTCTCCATGGTCCACGTGGTCAGTTCTATTGTTGAACTATAATCTCCCCCCGTGGTTGAGCACAAAGAGGTTTTTCATTCTACTTGCCCTGTTCATTCCCGGGAGGAAATCCATGACATCAAAAGTATTCGATGTTTATTTCGAGCCCCTTGTGGACGAGCTACTGGAGATGTGGGCCAGAATTCAGGCATACAACATTACAAAGGAACAAGGTCAGAGGTCCTTTCAACTTTGGGCCATGCTTCTTTGGACTATTCATGACTTCCTGGGTTACGGCACAGTAGGAGGATTTGCACACCAAGGCTACACTGCTTGCCCATGGTGTGGTATAGATTTGGAGGCTAACCACTCCGTTGAGCTTGGAAAGTGCATGTATGGGGAAACAAGGCGCTGGTTGCCAGCAAACCATCCTTACAAATCACTGGGCATAAAAGAGCACTTCAATGGTAAGATGGAAGACCGCCCTCCCCTGCGTGCTGTTTCAATTGAGGAGCAGATGCAATATGCAGCAGACTACGCGGCTTGGAAAGCAGCTGGAAATAGAGACGGAGCGATAGGTGATTCCTCCAAAATATACGGCGTCAAGTGCCTTAGCATTTTGCACAGATTGCCGTATTGGAAGGTGAGTCTTTGGTAGTCCCGAAAGTCATTTACCAGTCATACTCCCAAACTTCAGTCATTTTCTAGTGCTTTGAGAGTGGTTCTAAAGTCATATTGTAGTTGCACTGTAGCTTCACGATTTTAGTAGGACTGTTGAGCGGCTTCGCTATAACCTGAAGCAGATGTTTTCTAAAGCAATTTTGCGGTTCCTGACCCCTTGTGATTTCTGACCTTGGTTGTTGTTTTTCCCTGACAGCATCTCCTTATCCGCTAGACAATAGACATTATGCATTGCAAAATGAACCTGGCCAAGAATTTTTTGAAGACCATAAGCAGGAAGAAGGATACCATCAAAGTTAGGCGGGATTTGCAAAGGCAAAATATCCGACCTCACTTATGGCTGACTCCTAATCCTCAAAGGCCGGGAAAGAAGGTGAAGCCCAGAGCATCATACGTGCTAACGGATGATGAGTTTGAGAAGTTTGCAAGAATTCTGGAGTTGCTAAAGACATCGAGTGGCTATACATTGGACTTGGGCAAGTGCACTCGGAAAAAAAACTTTGGAGGGCTAAAGTCACATGACTACTACGTCTTAATGCAAGAGGTCATGCCGCTAGCGCTGAGAGGTCTCATGCAACTTGGGCCACGCAAGGCTGTCATGCGCATGTGCAAGGTCTTTCGTTGCCTATGCACGAAGGTTTACAACCCAGCGGACTTCTCCTCCCTAGAAGCGGATGTCGTGGAGAGCATGGCCTTGTTGGAGATCAAATTTCCGCCCTTATTTTTTGATGTAATGACTCACCTCCCCTATCACCTAGCCAAAGAGTTAGACCTCTATGGACCAGTGAGCACAAGCTGGATGTACCCTGTAGAATGATACATGAACTTACTCAATAATCATGTGTTCAATTTGGCGCATCCGGAGGCTTGCATGGCAAAGGGTTACCTGAAAAACGAGTGCATATGCTTTGTTATTGAGTACCTACAAAAATTTGAGGGCACTCAGAGACAAGTGTGTGACCAAGACAAAGAGTACGGTGACGCCGAGGAGGTCCTGCAAGGTGCTGGGAAGCCATATATTATGACAACTGAGCTGCGAGACATCACCCGTCAGTACGTATTGACGAATGCCTCCGTTATGCAAGATTTGTACGTGTAAGTTCCCACTCTGCTCTACAGAAATACTAATCGCTTGATTTTTCATGTATCCAAATCCGTCCACTGCCCCACTAATTGAGTGGATTGAGCATTGTGTGCTTAATTTTGAATTTGACTGGAAGAATGCTGAGGACTTGGATCGTTTCTTCATGACCAAGAAACCTTCACAAAGAGCAACTCATTATGCATGCATGACCGCATTTGGGAACCTTTTCCGTGTAGAGGATGACACAACCGTCCAACTTGTAAGTTACAATAGCAGTGTAGCATCCATATTCAAAATGGTTGGAGGAAATCAAAGCGAGTCCTCTGTGAACTACGTCGGGGTGTTGAAGGACATATTGGAGCTAGATTACGGTGCATTGCATACGCGCATCATTCTCCTACCATGTGAATGGGTGAAACCGCTTGATGCACGAGGGAACCCTATGTACGTGCGTGATGACGCTGGATTTCTATTGGTCAATTTTTGGTATAAATTCCCCCGCATGGTAGAGCCATTCATCTTCCCAACTCAAGCCACATAAGTGTTTTTCTTTGATGTAGCTGACAGACCTAAATGGCAAGTGGTTTTACATAAAGAAACTTGTTCCAAGCGTGAGGTAGTCGACCGCACAAATGCCTTCATCACCACTACCGTAGAGGCTGTATGACTCGTTGCGCCCCAAAGACTGCCAAGTACAGGCTCCACTGCCAATCTAGTTGGAGCCATCGAATTATCGGCAGAAGAGAACTTACTGGCGTAGGAGGAGTACTAGGTGTTTTATGGCCAAGGTCCCTAGATGCCGTGGTTACAAAGTGTTTCTAAGTCTTAGTGATTGTGTCATGTGAAGCGTACACGCATGCAACACTACCCTAGGTCGATGAAGTGCAGGATGTCASAATATTAATGCTCCAACCCAAATCATTACGAAGCTGAAGTCATGTACTAGACATTCTGCAATTGTGTTATAGACGTGCTGCAATCATAGTAAAGTCAGGTGAACTTCAGTTGCAGCGTCAATGTAGTGTCCTTCTGGGTACTTATGCCCTTTATTGGGCAATCAGAAGACCTTGATCACTTATATTCTGCCATGATCAATACAATTCCAAGCGTATATACTTCTACGTCAACCACGTTTGTAAAATCATTGCGCGCAAATGCAAAATTTGAAGCCTGAGGGCAAATGTAGGAACGCCTTAAACCGCAAATTTGCCATGCCCTCCAATGTTCACCACAATGACGTCTTTAAGATTGACCTTCACCCTGTTGCATTATTGTCTGATTGGGAAATTTATTTCATTCTCCTATTAATGTGCACTATGTTTAATTGAAGACTTGAATCGCACACCCTTAAGCCCTTCAAGTAATTCACTTAATTCACCTAGCAYCGTAAACCCTACATCTTAGGTGACTTGCATCCATTTGGAGCCAAGCATAGCCCAAAATAGGCAAGACCGTGACACTATTGCATGCCCCCACCTCATAAATATGCAAGTAGACCATGTCAGTGTTTCTACAGTCATAATTCAGTCACATACCCGGAATTGGCCTTACCATGTTCTCCAGCCACAACGAGGGTCCACCACTCATCTCTATCTTTTTCCCTGCATAAAAGAAAATGACCTATCCGTGACTCCTTGTGATCGTAAAAGTTGTTGCGTAGTCACTTGGGAGTCACTTGTAGTCGCACAAATAGAATGCGCACTACTCATCCGCCACTTCGTTTCCAGTCGCGTTTCAGTCAGCGATGTCATGTCATTTTTGACGGCATGAATGGAACGTTGTGGATGAATTGAGACCTCGTTCACTATTCATCCGGCAGTCACCTTAACGCRACTAAAGAATGACTTAAACGTTGTGGAGATCAGTCCTGTGGTGCGATTAGGGAGGTCACGTGACGTTGAAGTCACAAAAGTCGCACAGTTATGTTTTTGCAGTCGCGTGTAACCCTGTATTTTTGTAGTGTACTTAGGTGCCACAATAGATTCCAATAGCAATGACCAGTTGATGGTTGCTCAGGTGGTCCTACGTCTTACAGACAAGTTGTCAAACCATGGTCACTGCACTRTGGTCGACAACTTTTTCACAGGGATCAAGCTGTTTGACCCATTGTTTATAAAGGGTTTTTTGCCACCGGCACTTGCAAAAGTAACGCTAAGTTCTTTCTCAAGAGTCTCATGGGGTATCACAAGAGTGATGGAGAGAGTCGTGGTAGTTTATTTCAGAAAATGCATGCACGCCAATAGATGGCTGCAGTTTGTTGGTTTGACTCGTAGATTGTGCACTTCCTAAGCACACATAGTAGTCCCTTGCCTATCAATTGCTTCAAGCAAAGGTGGATTCACAGTTGTCACACWGGGCTGCCAATTTGCCCTRTGATTTTAGAGTATATTAYCTATATGAAAGGCATTGATATACTTGATAAAAAATGAGCAAACTATACTTGCCAGATCTGCACAAACAAGTGGTGGCATTGCCTTCTCCTGTTTCTAGTGGACACTAGTCTTGGGAACTCCTGTATTTTATATTAATTAGATTGTCAGCGTCGAGGTGAGCGGCCCATRTCCCGCAAGGCATATCATCAGCAAGTCGCAGCTTGGCTATCTAGGGATTCCATCAAACCGGGCCGCACAGCTTTCAAAGGTTTTCCAATGCGTCAAGGATTACATTACATTATGAAGCATCCAAAGAAGAAGCGGTGCAAGTGCCGCATCTGTGGCAGGAAACAAGTTTGGATTTGCAAGGGTTGTGGGGGGAAATATATTTGTGAGGGTGATTGTTTTGTTAAGGCTCGTAGCCGAGCAAAATGGGCTGCTCGTGTTCTTAGCAAGTGGTAGTTTATTTTTTTGTCCATATGTTGCAAGCACTCCGGAAGTCACTAAAAGTGTAGCCTGCGCAAGCAAAGTTCAATTTTGTGAACMTTGGAGCAGCAAGGATGTAGAGCATATCCCAATCGACACTCCACTCTGTAGTTGGTTGGACAGTCATCCGTCGCCATGGGACAGCACTCCCCGTTTTGATGAAGTGCAATTGATGTCCATGTCGTAAGTCTTTTGATAACTAGGTTTTTACTCTAGTATTTTTGCATGCGTGTGAACTTCATTTTTGTAGGTAGTTGGCAGTCCAATTTTGTAACTTGCAAATTTTATAATATATTTGTGCCAATCTGCAGATTTTTGAAAGCTCGGTGAGTTCCCAGGGAGCCCTTGCATTTTTTTAATGTGTTGTGATCGTGTGGACTAAGGTGTAGACATGTTGATTGTGTCATCAAGAGTTGTTTACATGAGTTATATGATTGTGTGACTCGAGAATCATTTCATGAGTTCAGTGGCTACAATGATTCTTTCAGACTCCAATGAGCAAGAACTGGATTGACTGCGGGTGCTTATTGTTCTAGTTGCATACAAGAGTTGCTTTGAACGGACACATACTTGCGTTGCTTCGAAATGTGAGATACTGTGGGTTCCAAGAGTGAGAGAGAGTGTGCAAAGCTCAGCAGTTGGTGATTGGGCTTTTTGCGCCACGCGGTCTGTACGCCGTCTGAGTAAGTCCCACACATGCTTGTATGAGCCGTTGATGTTGTTTTGGTGAGATTTGTTCCCGCTCAATTGGGCCTTGTTCCCTTGCCGAGGTTCCATGTTCCTGCACTAATTGGAACGGGCTACATCCCCAGCATGCCACAAAAGCCAGACCCAATATCTTGTGGTCGGGATACTTTCTTGGGCTAATGTCAAAATTCCCTGGATTTCTGCGATAACATCCATTTTTGCACTTGAAAAAAGATCAGAGCCTCATATCATGTTTTCCAATTTTTTTTTGGGCATTGGAAGATGAGATAAGTGTTTGGATCTTTACCAAGGGTTATGACCCGAAGGTCAAAACTAACTTTTCTAAAATTAATTGAAGTTATTAGCCTATAAACATGCCAGTTCAACCCACCCCTTTTCCAAGAGATTCCCTTCATTCTTCAATAACTTTGCATCCTAAATTTTTGGAGAAATGTGTAGAGTAGGTTTTATACTAAGYTTAAAAAAAATGGATTTGGAAACATGTAGCATTTTCTAGAAATTTTTGAAGTAGTCCTGGGAGCAAAAAACGGGAGCTCCAACCTATATGCCGTCTATCCAATACCATTATAATATGAAAATCTGACAATTCAAAAAATTTGCAAAAAATACATTATGAAGTAAATCAAGGGCACACCACTTTAGTACGATCAGATCATTCATTTGAGCCATAATYTTTTTTCATAGTAGCTTCAAATGTGACCCACTTTTTCACATCCAACATATGCTAAAATCAGCTTAGTCCTCAAGGGGTTAATATATTAGTAGCAATTTTTTTGGATGATTATATACTGTATTCTATGTGAAGAAAAAAAATTTATATTAAAATCATAATTTTTCTTCAAGATTTGAAACTTAACGTATATTAAAGAAATGAATTTTAGTGAAATTTATTGTGTGACGCTGTTTGTGGGGTATCCCAAGCATGCTTGTACCCTATGTTGACTTCTATTAGAAAACTTGCAAAATCTATCTAATTAACATGCTTCTTCTTATGCTTCCGTATAATGAAACCTTTAGCAAATTGCTTTGCAATTATTTTGGACCTTGGCAAATCTTGTAAATATACTAGTGGAAAAATCTCAACAATGCGATGAAAGACTTYTTTATACTCGCATTYAGCATAAGCATATCCAGATCTCCCATTTCTTCCTTTGCTAGTCCAAAAACGTAGCTCTCATCTTTTGACACTAGGAGAATTTTGTGTTTAATGTTGTGATGTTAGGTTAGACATTCTTTCTTACATGGAAACATGGGTTGTTAAATTCGATGTCACCTAAAATCCATCACATAAAACATGAGTGTCTTTTAATGTCAATGAGGTCTAGTGGAATTCTAAGTTTGTGTGGATTTTTACCATGTTTTGGCAAACCATTCTTGGTCACAAACTCCTCCATACAAACAGATTTTTGTCAAAAAGTGACCAGAACAACGCAACCAAATCAACAGAAAAATTGAATTTTCTACTAGTGATAGTAACAATGCTTGGAAAAGAATGCTAATTTAAAAAAGCCAATTTTTTTTATTCCTTCTTCAAAGGACTCTTTTTCACCTTTGCGTCAATTCTGTCCTTGGCCCGTAGCAAGGTAGAAGTAAAAGGATCCCTTCTAAAGCTATCATTGCTAAACCCCCTACAATGCTCATCTTTCCTTGAAAAATTTGGCTCGTAACCACTTGCTCGTCGTTGGATGCCATTGTTTTTAACAACTATAAGACTAAAGAAGAGTTTTATAAATAAACAAAATTAGGAATAGTTTAGGCGTACTTATGGTTATCATACTTGAATTTGGCCTTCCAAGACACTTGAAATGTCTACAAGAATAAACATTGTATCTTTGTAACATTCATTATGTATGTAAATATCAATGCATACAATGTGTATCTAAAACTATACATTATGTACTATAAATTGTATATATTGTACAATGATTGTACTAATAAACTTTTTTTTATCTTATTGAACCATGGACCCGTTGAACTAAAAGCCTTTTGTATCTAACCATGTAAACATTGTACCTAAACATTGTACATATTGTGATTGTACCCAATGAACTTTGTAAACAAGGCTCATTGTATATAACTATAAACACGGGCCATATTAAATAAGACGTTTATCATTAATTAACATAAATTATACTAGGTTTGTAAGTTTGAAGATTGCAAACATCATAAATAGCAACTACACTACATAGATAATTGTGACACTATTTAAAAATAAATATTAAAGACTTGATCACTAGATAGCGTACATTTCTTAAATCATGGGAGTAACATTATCTTGAATATTACAATGATATCTATTTAGTATAGACCACACTAAGTAGAATTAAGAGTGTAGCCTCTGTGGATCAAGGTGGATCTCTTTGCCAAGGAGATTCAAGGTTTGTTTCTAAAACAATTTTATTTTCTGGCAACATTTCATGAGCTTTTTTATCGTCCCCTCCAAAAATTGGCCTTTCATACAATGAGTCCAAGAGGTAGGACATTGGTTAATAAAAACTCTACTTTGGAATTCCTGTGGAGATGCTTTAATGAGCAGACCTACTTTGGACCAATTACTAATAAGCTAACATTATGCATACTTTTAGCTTAACCCATAAACAACTCCAAGACCATTTTCAAGTCAATGAATGAGTGAGCATCTTTTTATATAGGATTAAAGTGCAACTATTCATCTTTGGAATGAGGGGTGGTAAGGGAAGATCTTCTACAATAATTTTACTTCCAATGCGTTTTTTTTGTTTTTTTAACCCTTGAACGGCGCCGGGGAAATCATCAATTTCTAAAACCATGGAAATCATTGGCCTAAAAAAATCCAAAAGCAATTGTTGGAAGTCAAAGCATTATAGAACATCTTCCCTTTCCACCACAAATTCCGAGGATGGATAGTTGCATTTCTGTCCTACACAGAAAGATGCTCTCTCATTCATTGACCAAGAAATGGCCGAAGCGTCATTTACAGTAGGGGTTAAACAAAAGATTCCATTGGTATTAAATTGATGATTTCCACGGTCACTGACTCGTCGTTTGAGGGTTGAGCAGGGGTTTAGGCGTCTGAGCGGGTCAGGGTTGGCTTCCATCGTCTTTATTGCTGGCCCGGATGTGCTCTTTCTGTGTGATCCGCTCTTACCGCACAACTTCACGTCCACTCTACTGCCTGGGTTCCTGGAAATTCAACGGCGTTGCCATCCTCTTCCGCTCTTCGATGACCTGTGGCTTGCCTTCTTCGTAATTTGTGGAGGTAGTCGAATGACTCTGTTTATTCTCTGGGTTTTATTGTTGGGGATTGGAGCTGCACTATTACCATTATTTTGCTAACGAGCCCTCGTTGGTCTTCAGCTGTTTCTCCGCGTCTGGGGAGGTATTGGTTATTAAACTGTCTTTCATGCTTATTGTAATGAATCTTGCTTTGCCGAATGACTACTATGTTGTCTTAGCGAAAAGATGCATTRTGATTATTTCTTCCAGTTGTGAGTGTTATGGTAGATTTACCTTACAGTGTTATGTTCCGTCGATAGATGATTTTGCAATTGATCTTCACTATTTCAATTGTCTATTAGCTTCTTCCCGAATCTGTAATTCTTCTTTGTTGTAAGAGTTTAAGTGTTTGTGAGCGAGTTTTTGAAGTTCCCGTTGCTCTTACGACCGATTTACATTGCTCGTGAAACAGGTGCTTTTGTCGGTTAGGGGATTTATCGTGACTTATTCTGTCAGTCGGAAAGCTCATTAGCGTCTGTATTCGGACGATGCTGTATCTCGACTGACACGCTGAGGAATTTGTCGTTGACTTTCTGTTGTCCAGGAACTAGCAGATTTGTGGGAAGTCGGCGACCAATCGGTGTCCTTGACGGACTCTGGGCAGTGATAGGTGTTGGGGAGTGAGGTATGGAAACTTGATGATTCTCACGGATGATTTGGTACAGTCAGACACCATCAGGTGTAGCTGTCGTAAAGGAGTGTAATTACCTCAATATGTATTGTAAGTTCACATGTACTTCAATCACGCTCAAGATGCTGGGGTAGAATTGTCCTCYAGGATACCCCTGTGAAGCTTGTACTGTAAAAGTTTTATGAGGACGAGTCTGGGGAAAGTGTCACTGATCCCCCCACATTTTCATTGACTGCTTCTGCTTCGCTTGTAGAGCATCGAAGGATCTACTGAATACGGCTAAGCCAGAATGTGCAMTTGCTGTGCTGACCCACAAYTTTCTAACCCTYAACTTTATTGTGGGTTTCAAAATCTTCAAATTAGGGAAGAATTATTCAGATTTGTGGATTCCTTCCTTCAATTTTGAATTTTGTATTAGAGCATGAATTCTTCATTCTAGGCCGAAGAGTAAATGCACTTTCCGAAATGCCGATTTTTTCAATCTTCATATGAGTATGCTATCCGTTTTAAGGATGGATTTTGGGTTCATACAGCAATTACACAATTTTTAGTCTAATCTTTATATTTGTAAAAATTTATATTCTAGCTTGACTCGTGCCAGACTTGGGCACAGAAGTAATGGTGATCGAGTCCCATGGAGAGTCCAATATGTGGGAGAGGTACTTGCTGAAGTAATCGTACCATCAAGGCGATCGGAAGTGGGACGWAGCATTTTTTCGCTAAAACGCCTAAAGATAAATTAACAAACACCATATAATTGTGGTATGACGTAGACCCAAACATGAATGTTTCCTTAATGGATGTGAAATTGCGATGTCAAATTGTGCAATGATTTTTATCACTTTTTATCAATGGCTTTTTCCAGTGTAGTGATATTGTTTATATGAATATTGTAACTTCGGAAAATGATAGTTTCTTCTTGGTACACTCTGATCTTCGATTAGAAATCTAAATTGTTTTTTAAGTTGTTCCCGTGATCAGTAAAGAGTATTATTTAGAAAGTTAATCCAATATTTTAACCTGAACAGAGCGATTCAGATTTCCACTTTGACCATTGTATTGTCAAAAGTCGACTGGCCATGTATAGTCAAGAACTTATTTTTTGGTAGAATCCCATCAATGCGGAAATTGGATCGAAGGAAAGGGGAGCCGCTAGTCACCTTATAGTCCGCTGGTCTGGGGCGTCGTGTCCTCTTGTGCGGTTCATATGCGAAAGATGAGACAGTGTAAGTGGTTGTCGCTCTGCCGATTAATTGCTTGTACAGTCTGGTTGCATGTCCTCAAAGGTTACTATATATAATTTTCACTCTCCAGACTGTGCTGTCTGCAGAGTTCGTAAAGTTACACATACGATSTCGGAATCCATTTCGTCAAGCCGGGAGAATATCTAAATTGGAGCAGTGATGCTGATTTCTGGATTTCTGAAACGATATGAATTAGCCCAAGTATGAAATCGTAATGTTCAAGTTGGAGTGCAGTACATTCCAGGTTCGCCAGTGTCCACTTCAGTCTTTCTTACGAAGTCTTGATGCATTCGACCAGTATTGTGACTGGGTTATCTTTATACTTTTATCGCATTCGGTGTTTGGAAGATTTCCAAGGAGAACTCGAAGCTTTTGAATGATTATTGGTTTTCTGTAACTTAGATCGGTGGGCTTCGAACCGAATTTTGATAAACTTTTACTTAACCTGGTGTTCAATCTTTCCTTGCCGTAAGCATTTAGGAGATTCTCAAAGGAAACTAATCCTTTCTGTGAAGGCATGTTTGAAGTACTGGGAGTCTGGATACTTGCATGTGTCTCGAGCAAATCTTATGACATGTCCACCCACATAAACGTGTTTTCCGGACTATGCAGATCGTAGAACTATTGTGCACTGAACTCGTGCTGCTCAAATTCGATGGGTGGTCATTTGGGCCCACTTACTGGTGTCTTGGCCCATCATTCTTTGGCTGATGCCCTTGATGACCGGGATCATAATCTCACAGGAAGTGAAGATGATGTTGAACTCGGGGATCGTATGAATCGAGATGGATACAGGAAAGGTAGGATCTATAAGAAGGGAAATTGGACGGCAGCAGAGATCCTAGTGTTGCAGGTAGGCACTCGTGCTTCACATGCTCCCCATGYAKTTTGTTTGTTCTATTGCATTTCGTCTTTGCTCTATTTAACTTGAGTCTAATTTTTAATAGCTGGCGGTCGCTGGGTTTTTGGCTTCACATTTATAATTTTTAGGTCAATGGTATTTTGCTCAGGCGTGCAGTTACGATTGGAAGCTTACGCTTTTTCCTCTCTTCAAGATTACTTTTTAATACTCACTGGCTTCAGGATGTGATGGAAAGTTAATCACTGCTCTTTTTCCTGTAAGATAAACGATGTCATGAACTAAAAACAATTTAACAAACGATGTCAAACAGGGTATTACAAGGAAGCTATAGTATTGTAGAAGCCTATTACAACATAAATTTTACATTTTGTCTTGCTCACTAGAAACTATTTTGCAATAAAATGGTACATCCACTACCATCAAGTAATACCACTTTGAGCTACTATTAGAACTTGCATTTGGTTTGGCCTTGTAGAAATTGACCTTTAGATACTTTCTTGAGGTATATCCTTCCATGCCAAATTCACTAGTGTTCGCATTCGGTCTTTTCTATGGATCTACATCTTTTTTGCACTTGATCTTTGACTTACTTCCATACGTTTTCTATGGAATTGAGGTCAAAAGAATGTGTGGCCATTCAATGAGATTTATACTATATTGTAGTGCAAAGTTAATTAACACTACTTAAAATTTCACAAAGTTTGTTTATAGAATTCCTAGCAATATCACATACACAATATTATAGACAAACATCAATTTTGCTCTCAAAACTTCTAGGCTACGTCTACAAGCAACAATCATTAGAAGCGCATCTACAGTAATGTTGGTCCTCTCAACTCTAAAGCCGGTTGAAATTCACTACCTATGATCTCGTAATATGAGATTATTCAAATGTAGGATTGTGCCTTCTAACTAAACTTAGTGTTTCCAAAATTAACTACATATCACAAGGAAAATATTTCTAAAAAGTGGAATGAGTCACAACAAGGTACATGACTCACCTTGTTCAAGGCCAAAAATCTCAATCAAATATCTAAATTTACCTACTACAATTATGTTTTGCAATTAGAGTGTTTGCCCCAAAACTGAGATGGGGTTGCAAGACTTATTGAAGGCCACTGTACATTGCGGTGGTTCAAAATTTTCATACGGTATTGCAAACAGTCTTCTTTTGTTTTTTTCATCAGTTGCTCGTGCCTTGAGTATGAAATTAACAACCTGTGGGGGTTATTTAGAGTTTTGGGTGTGTCTCGACAACCAACTTGTGGGTCAAGTTGACCTTGATCAGCGTGCAATCAATAATTATCCAAGATTTTCGATGTAGGTTGTCATTGCCTCCATTTTACTCTTGCAGCCCTAAAATCCTCCCTTGCCCAAGTACTSATGAATGATAGGCCGTCTAATCTCCAGCGCTGTGGATTTCTGGTTGCATCTTCACAATTTGAAGTTGCGACTGGCTGTGATTATGATATTTGTGATTATGATTCGAGCTGGCCTTTTTCTCTGTAAAAACCCCTATGTCCTCAAAAAGTACTGAAAATTGTTTGAATCTTAACCCATGAGCGGCCRAGCGCCTCAAATATGGCCTCTTCAAACTCAAAGATTTCCTTRTTTGACTAATATAATCTTTATAATGGTACTTTCAAAGGACATGTTCCTTTCCGTCTAGCTCTAGACTTGTCTCCACTACCAATCCGTATTGCTAGTTTATGTGGATCTTTTTGTAGATGATAGAATGATTGCAATGAATTGAAAAGGGTTTGGATTATAGTGAATATGAGTTCGATGCTCAGAGGTGAACCCTTAAAGAATAAAAAACAACTGTAGTGGATGCAAAAAAAAAGTATTTTTCATCCGTTTTTTGGGTAAACGTGAAAGTAGAGATGTATTTTGAAATGGAAATTGTTCTGGAAATTCTAACACATAGCCATGGAAAGGCATGTTCATGTGAATAGGTCCCCTTATGTCCATCAAATTTTTAGGTGTTGTCTGTTTTAGGTGCTGCATGGCTTAACTTCCYACGTCTAACACTTAGTGGTCTTCAATCCATAGTCCACGTTTCTCCTGCGATAATAGGTCAGTCATTTAAGGATTAGTTTCAAAAGTATTCATGAGAACTAATGTGCCTTCGATAGATCAACCAAAATAAAAGTAAATTAAATAATTAAAAAAATAAATATATCAAATGTCTTCTATGCATGAAACATGGCGAGGGCTCCACTAAGGTATGAGAATGTGTTCATGATAAAAATAAAAAGCGTTAGTTACAATAGTGTAAGGGCTTTGTTTTGTGGTTTATGAAAATGTATGTGAAAGTTATGGTTTTGATTTAAATGTTTCAATTAAAAAATAATTTAAAAATCCATATAATTCACATTGTYAGTTCAAATGCCATGAAATGAAGGCCACGCATCCGTCTCCGTAGGGAGCTCTCCAATGGTTTTCAAAATGGAGTTGAGGATTCATGGTTTCCTACAACTCAATGCAAGAATCCAAATTAGACCAAACAAACAACCGATTATGTTCTCTATTATTGCTACAACCAAACTAAATGTAGAAGTAATTTTCAGYTTTTTTATCTCATAAAAACTTTGAAATTTAGTAATTTTCACAAAGTAGGTCCAAGTGCCATTAAATCAAAGCCCTTGCATCCTTCCTTGCAAAATAATCTCCTATGGAATTAAAGAYACACTTGGAGGATGCATAGTTTTGAAGATCTTARTATAACAAACAAATAAACAAATCAAAACAAAACAAACCACTTCAATMCATTAACAAGGTTGGGGGTGATTGGTCTCTAATTGTGTATCGACATATTTCAATGCCATACTTTGAACAAAAGGCATTTGCTTGGCGATGCCTTTCTCAATAGAGGTGCTGATTTTTCTTAAAAAGATTTAGATCTAATTATGCATAGGAATTAAGATTTGGCTRAGAGAAAAATGGTAGAATGTTAAAAATAAGTAACAGATAATTCCTAAACAATATCTGAAGCTCTTGATARTAGATTTGCACTTATTGCAATAAAAGAGGTTTGAATTGATCAAAAACTCTCAAAATWAAAGTTTCTAGCCCTTGGGGTGTTCATGGATATCATGCATTTAAGCCCTATTACATGGAGGTAAATTTTTGGCTTTTTATAGGGCTATATTTACCTAAATTTCTAACTTCTAATTATTTCATGTATCCTATGCTTCATTTAAAAAAAAATCTTGCACTTTTTTTTGCATATCCTATGTTTATTATAAACACCTAACATCAGTAAAAAAAATTTCACTCACTTGATTGGAGGGAGGCATAATCAAATTCATCATTGAAAACTTGCACATTCAAAAGATGATGTGCAAAATAAGAGAAGTGAAATTCAGAAACTAGTTGTAGCCATGAAGTGCTTGCAAATACAAGTACATTCAAGCACTAAGTATGTCAAAATTGACAATTTCAAGCAAAAATTAGTTTGACACATTAACATTTATCTTTGTGTCTTACAAATCAAACAACCACTCCAAAATGTCATTACTTTCCAACCTAATCATAGTGCCTTCAACCTTGAAGCACTTCAAACATCAACGTTGCCAAAGTACTCTAGATTTGTAGTCTCCRCCTCCAATGTCCACAACACRACCCTATCCAAGCTAATAGAAGACATATCTTAAACTAAATTTGAAACAATCTAGACACCTTTGAACCTCCAAACCTTTTATACTCTCTTGAATCTTGAACTCTAAAATTTATCCCCACAAAACTTAAACCTACGCTTGATTATCCAAAGCACTCAAAAATTAGAACTTTATGTTGCAAATCCCATCATTTAGAAAATACAGTGAAAATCCTTCTTTGAGTGAAATCGAGAGTTGCCATTGTGCAACCTAAAACTTCAAAAATATTGAAGTGTCAATATGAATGTGCAATCATTGAAGTTGAGTGTCATCATCCACTAGTTCATTTAACCCTCAAGGTACAAGTCTTTTCTAGGTTTAAAAGCATTATAGATTTTCAGATGATATAAGTCTATATGTCACTAAGGTATGAAAACCTAAACTATACAATCTTATAGTGTACATGCTATAGTTGGCATGAATCAAATTTGGAGTCATTTGATGGCATAAATTTCAAGACTATAATGTTTTAGTGTTAAAAAAAGATGTTGAAATTTTTTTTAAACATATAGGAGGTGATATTTGAAATCTAATACTACTCAAATGAAAGAAATGTAAACTATGGAGTGATTCAAAACCAGCTAAAAAGCACATTGGTGAAAGAAAATATCATTCAAATGATTCATCGTGACTATTTGCAAATTTGTTTTAAAATGTTAAAAAAAAAAAAAATTGCATGAATTAAACACATTTGTGGCTGAAACCTCCTTCTAGTAAACTTCTTCTTGGTCACTCATAACTTCTTGGATTGATGTGTAATTTTAACCACAACAACCTAACTAATATGCAGAGCTATTTCATATTATTTTATTGAAGATGGTTACTATGTGAAGAAGAAATAAGTTGCCAAAAGTCATAGTAATCCAAAAATGTTTGGATTTTGAACTTTGAATTGCTTCCAAACATTCAAATCAACTTGGATTGATATTAAAATCTTACTACAATATCTAGACTTCAAGAAAAACATAATTCAAAATTTTTTATTAAAAACAAACTTTGGATGAATATAATACAAGCCCCCAAAGTTGTAGCCATCAAAATGCAATTTGGTGAACTCAARTTGAACTTGTGAACTTCAAATGGCTTTCAAAATATCAATACATGTTGGATTGATCTCAAAATTTTAAACATAAACTAAGAGAGAGAGCGCAAAWTTTGCAACAAAGTTGAATTGAATTTGAACATTGGATGCAAAAATTACGACACTTTGAATTAGACTACCAAATTGAAGACACTTTTGGTCCCTTTGGACGGTAGATTAAATACTAAAACTTTTTTCATTCATTCTCGAGACTCCAACAAGTAYATTTGTACACTAATCAATCAAATATAGTTGAGATATAGTAGTGATCCAACAAACATTGTATCCACCCTTGAATACACTTCACAAAGATATAGTAATTCTAATATTTTCAAAAGAAAATTGATTTATCTTTGGCAAGACTATTATGTCATATTCAACTACTTTTGGACTTTCAATAGTCTAGAATCAAAGATGTGGTGAAATCCCCCAATGTTCTCTGATGTATTCCAGKTTCTCCCCATGTATTACCATTTTGCATGCATCCAATTGTGCACTTGTAAGTATTGTGGTGAGTGCTTGTGTGCTTGGAAAWAAAAGAAATCATTGAATTACTARTCAATAGAAGATTATTCAAGACTTCACAAGATTGGATTGGAAGACATCCAGCCTAGGTTTCTAAGATTTCTACATCCAATTTGTAGTACACTTGACATTTCAAAATCTACCAAAAGATCCTCCAATGACAACTGCTTCAAGAAAATATGGTTTCCATCCTTTACATTAATTTCTTAGATGAGGAGATTCCCTAAGGGCCATATTCGTTATATTGAGACTTTTTGYAGATTTTGAGACAGAATGCTAGGTATTGAAAAACTTACTTAAAAARATAGTARTTGAAATCAAAAATAAATAATGCTCAAAGAGTGATCCTAGAATAAAATTCTAAAAGTTGGTGTTGCTACCTATTTATAAATAATAMTGTGAAAGAGATAAAACRGTTTATATTCAAGTCGAGGATAAATATGAGACTGCAAAAAGTCTCAATATAATAAAAATGGCCTTCTTGATGAAGGTGTAGAATATGCGTCAACTTCACTGAGGACAATTCAATTGTCRAAGTGGTACAATTTGATTCTTGTGATATAAGGTTGTCAMCATCACTTCACRTCTAGAYRGATGTGACGTTGACAAAACAACAAAATTCAACCTCAATGTTTGCTAATTTGGATTGAATATTTGTAGTTAGCTCTRTTAGTAGGGTAATTTTTTTATTTACCATGGTTGATAGATGAGATGGAAGCAGTTTTAATTTGGATGGACAAAGGTTGTCCATGGACCTTGTGGATGGTCTTTGTCAACAGAGATCTACCACAAACCATGTGGACGGTCTCTTTGGATGGACTTTGTGGCGTATTCATGTAAAGACCTTGTAGACGGTCTCTGTGGATAAACTATCTAAACAGATTCATTGATGGATTTTGTGAGCGGATTCATGGGTGGACTCTATAGACGGCCTTTGTGCACGGTTGGTGTTGATGAACTATATGGATGGACGCTACGGTTTAGGGTTGCGGACGGCTTCTTCTAACGGACTTCGTGGACGGCTTTTGTGGACGGGCTAGTTAGAGGGTCCCTACTTTTTGTAGGGACGGTTCTTGGATAGGTACTTTCTTGTAATGAGGCCCCAAATTGACATTTTCAGAAATGTATTTTAATATCCCATAGATCATGAAATTTTTTGTGCACAAAGAAACTTTGAAAAATACAAACATTTTWGAAGTGTTCCAAGAYCAAGGTTTAGGRTTTAGGATTTAGGTTTCAAGATTTAGTTTCAAGACCAAATTGCAAGAAGGAAGATCATATAGAGCATGCATCAAATATGTCAAATTGTCATTTATATTTTAAAAAGAACATTGGTACATACAAGGAGGTCATTAAAATGAATATTCACTACGCATAACTTACAGGCTATATATACTATACATGATGCCTAATCTACGATAATACTGTTGATTTATTTCTTGCTCCATTTGCAGTACTGGTACCTACGCCGTGAGGCATAATGCACCTTGGTTTGCTTTCTACTTTGAAATAAGKTTTGATGATGCCGCTGGCTATATTTTCTCCCAAAAAAGTCGTAGCCTTCTTTTGGATTGTACCTTTTTCAATAGAACGTTATCATGTAGGTCATGCAAGAAACCATATATGGCCTTCAGTTTTTCCACTTTTTGGTATGCCACATGATTTGTGATGCTAAAAGCTCTTTTAGGGGACCAATCAACACGTCAAGCAAATACATTTCCCTCATTATTGAACTTGACATTATTGTTGGTTTGTGGTGTCTTGAAAAGCATCAAGGTCAAAGTCCAGTGATCACCGAAAACACGTGTAAATTTTGTTGATGCAACCACTTGTTATCTAGATGAATGGCTCTATTACACTTTCAATATTTCTTCATAGTTCTTGAAATTCTCTCTATCTACACTTCATGTAGGATGGTTCCACTCAAAGTRCTTCCACTTCCACACCCAGACCATATCATTCATCCATTGTGCACTATACTTGTCGATTCCCATGTTCTCTCTATTGTACTCATGATGCTTAGGCATGTGCTTATAAAAGCCAAACATTTTGTATAGGTGCCGATGAAATAGGGCTCTACATGTTGGGCACCTTCTTTTTGACACCGTTGCAAGGATTGGACATTGTAGGTGGAACAAGTGGAGACACGTATCTACAATCCATCCGCCCTTACTATAAGAAACCTGCGTTTTAGTTGATGTGGACAAATTTTATCAGACGGATTTTTGTGGACATTGAAGGTGATGTATCGTGTTTTTATGTCACCATTGATATTACATTAAATGTTTTTGATGACATAAAAACACGATACGTCCCCTTCGATGTCCACAAAAATCCGTCTGATAAAATTTGTCCACATCAACTAAAACGCGGGTTTCTTATAGTGCCTCCAAACCAAATGGATTACAACAAAGGCAAGAATTTGTTCCATCAATCACAAAAGAAGGGACATCTGCMTTCATCAATGGTAAATGGTCTAGACTGTCACAAATACCACTAGACCTATGCTGCTCTATTTTGTATTGGAATTCCAACGCCGGGTCTAGATTCTAATCAATGCTTGAACTACCACTAATTATTGGCAAGCTACTCTAGAATAATCTGGTAAGTATAGGCCAATTTGTCATGCCAAAATATTGTCGTGGTCTTGTACCATCCCGAAATTGGGTTGTTACCTTCCTCAATTAACTTTGCATTTGCTGTGACTTGTTGTTTGCTAAAATGCAAACTAATTTCATGTTGCTCAAGAGGCTCTTCATCTTGTTCATCTTCTTAGCCAACCAAGCTACCTCCGCTTCAAACTCTACAAAGCGGGAATGCAAGTCATTGTAGTTTGTAGTGGTGTTGGATAATTTGGTCACTACGGCTGCCAAGTTTAAGACCGCCAACTTTGCTTGCTTTGCATGTAGCTTGCATGGCATTTAGGATGTTCATGTAATGACTTCCTTCATCTCTTGGAAAACATAGGAGAATTATTGCACTAGCTAGAACAACATTTAATACCCTAATCTCATCCTTAAGAGACTTCACCTTTTTTTTCTTGGTCATAGCTCTATGGCTTTTTTTTAGTGGCTTCGTTGAGTTGTTCTTGCAATGCATGCATATTTGCACACAACTTGATGAGTTCATTGTGCAAGAACTTGTTTTAATACTTGCGGATGATAATGCTGAGGCCTCTGACACGAGCATTTCTATTGGAGGTAAAAAGCGTTGCAAATCTTTTGCTTCCACATTTTGTACTCCCATCTTTTTAAGGCTTGTTTCAACGTCCACCAAACACAATTGGACATCTTCAATGCCAAAAACAACAAGGCTGATACCTTTCAACTCCATCTTCATCCTAACTTTGTCCCTAGTTGCAGCGTTGATGTCCACCACCACATTATTTTTTGGGCAAATATTAACCACTTTATTTAGATGAGGCCTTCTGCAACTAAACCAAGGGAATGTTTTCCAATCTACTATTTTGTCCCAAAACACCTCAGCGTAAGCCATTTGGCAAAGTGTGAGTGTGGCATCATTCTTCACATTTGTGTTCGACAATGCTTTTTCCACTCCAATCAACCTTTTGTTGAAGCAGCTATGCTTGCATAGGTCGATGTTTATTGTCCCTGCCTTCACATGAGTCTCACTGCATGACCAATCCTAATGATGATTGATGTGGTCCAATCCACTTAGGTGGCACAAATATGCCTAGTCCACGTGCTATCCATGATTTCCCATCATGGATATGGCAATTGACCCGTTGCTTCAAATACAACCTAGTCTACCACCACCCTATTTTGCCTATGCTTTTTTGACGATGCAATGTCTTCCTCAAATTTACCAAAGGCACCTTTTGTCTCCATTTTGGGTGTGAAACCAAACATGATCTAACGAGTAGGTGTCCTCTAAAGTCAAGCTGAAAAATTACGGTACACTGCAAAAATCTTGTTTGCGTTTAGGGTGTACAAAAAACTCCAAGGTTTTGTCCTTGCTAAATAGCATGGCTTTCTCCAAACCAAGCCCATCTAGCTTAGAGGGCCTTGCAAATGGAACAATGCATATGAATTGGAGAATTTCTTTGTAGGCGGGAAGGCAAGGTTTGTTCAAACCATGTCCGTCCAGCTTGAAGTCAAACACAATGGTTGTCCTCTAATCATAAATTAAACTATACAAGATTACTAACTGAAGTAATTAGTAGGTATAATTACAATCAGCTTACTATAATCATGCCTACTAAATTTTCCATTGTGGCTATTGATTGGTGTAGGCAACCTTTACATCCATGTTTGGACATGTACGGATGCAAGGGACATTGAATGAGATCTTTATAGAGAGAATTTGCATACATTTCCTATAACTAAATTTGGACGTACCAAAAAATACCTTGGAACTTGGGGTGTTTGGATTTAGGATGTCTGCACACAAATCCCACAATGACAAGCCTTTCTAAAAAATTAGTAATATTTAGGAATAGCACACACAACATGTATTTGACTTCTATTTTATTTCACTAGAGTATTTGCACAACACATGTGTTCAAAATCTATTTTATTTCAATATAATATTTACCACTGCACAGCATGGAGTTGTGGTCAATACTTAAGCCTATATATACTTTATGCAACTACTAGTCTACCACTATCTACAACAACTGCCTCAAATCAACATGTAAAGGAAGATTACCTTGCACGTCGCCGACATCTCTAGCACTAGCACCGCTCCTTGTTGCACTACTAGTAGCATTGTTGCCCCTTCAAATGCAATGTTTTCCAAGTGACGTAAGTATCCTTCGGTTGGGTGGAACTTAAAATTTGTGTTTAAAGATGCTACCCCGCAACTCCTCTGCTAAGAATTCCTGCAATTTCTTGGAATTTTGCAAAGAATTAAGAAGGCGCAAAGCTTCCTCATTATACTCAGTTTGAAATTATTGTAAATGGCCCTGAATTCTGCTCCCTTATTGAATGTCGCAATACTTGTCAGAGTAGTCTGGTTTTTGTAGCTCATTTTATCTAAGCTGTCTAGATTGACTCCCTTTGAGCTAAATACTATGTCAATGTTATTGGGGTGTGGACAGGGAACAAAGACATTGTGGTTGAAGTCTTAATGACTAGCAAGTAGACTTGCAAAATAAACACACCGCTCATATTAGCCTTCTAGATGGATGGCACGCCCATACTAAGTTATCTCCTCAATACAGGGTTGCTACCGTGCGAGCCTGTGAGCCATGAGCTTGTAAGCGGGAAATTCTTTTTGTATAACAAAGCTTGAGAGACCTATGACCGTGGGTGTAGGTTATAGCTAGGGTCTACTAGAAATGTTAGTTAATTTTTCCAAAGTTTAGGTGACTTAGAAAATTCAATAAAAAAACGGAATTGCAGCTACATTTGTATTTGACTGGATTACTATTTTATAATTTATATTTTTCCCCTTGAGCAAGAATTCTAGGTTTAGGGTTTTAAGCGTTATTTACTTCTAGAATAAAAATTGAAATAATCCATATAATTATAAGAATTTTCAAAGTGGCCTACATTAAGACACTACCATTACTTATACAATTCATAGGCATGCAATTTTGGGGGGGCTATTTCTTTCTACAGAAGAATGGGAGATTGAAAATCCTAGTGAAAACAAGAATATTTGGTGAAAGTACAAAAAATACATGCAACCCTTCAACACATGGGCTTTCTAGTTTGCATGATGTTTTTTTCCATCCAATTTTTTTTATTGTCTGAGACATTGGTTGGTGTAATTTTTTCTTACACCAATTTTTTTTAAAAAGACACATTGGTTTGGGTGAACTTATTTTTCATTTTCATACCCCATTTTTGGGGGGTCAACACTTAGTTTGGTGTGACCTTTTTTCTTACATCCAATTGTTTTTGTTAAGACACTGTGGATTGTGTACTTGTGTGAGTTTAGTTTTCCTATTTATACCATATTTTTTTTTATAAGACACTTTGATTTGTATGAGCATATTTTTCTAGTTTCCACCATATTTTTTTTCATAAGGCACTTTGTTTTTTGTGAGTTTATTTTTCTGTTTTCCACCATATTTTTTTGAGCAAGACAGTTTGGTTTGTGTGAGTTTATTTATCTATTTGACACCCTAGTATTTGTGAGGGTTAGGGTTTGGTTGGCACTTGAATTAAAAAATGTCAAACAATACAAGAATGGAAGTAGAAATGAATCATTACCAATATATAGCCATAAAACACAAAAATTCAATCATACTCAAAATAAAAACATAACAACTTGAATAATGGGATACGCCAATCTTAGGAGTCTAAGTCACAAGTGGACTTTGTTGCGGAGTCCTCGTTTAAAGAGGAATGTGATGTCTCTCTATCCTCGAATGCTAACCTGTCTATGAACTCTAGAACATTCAAAGCATATGTTTGTTTAGGTTCTTTAGGTTTAGAGCAATCAAATTCGGCAAATGCTGATGCCATTTGCTCAGCATACATGGGAAGATTGAATGACTTCTTTGGACTCAAGAAAAGTTGTGGCTTCTTCATGACTACATTGGTCGACATCAAACCCTCACAACTGCATATTGAACAAGACTGATGCACTGTCAAATTCATAAACATAAGAAGTATCATGCACTCTAAACTTTTACAAATATTATAACTTACTTACTAGATCTATCCCTCCGAATAAACTTCTGAGGCACTACAATCATGGCGTCCGGATCTAGTGATTCTGGAATTGCTGCTATTGGTTGTCGCAACATAAATTTTTGATTTTTCTAAGTTACTTAGAATTTGGAACGGAAACCAGTCGTTAGGAATTCGGATTCAATTAAAGGACAAAAGATTAATAAAATTTAACAGTGACAAAGAAGTAGTGGGTGAAGAAGCAGATTTCCGTTTGAGAATAGTCTGAAATGGAAAGTAGTGTCAACCTGGATTAGGGTTGAACCAGATGTGGAGGATTGGACCGGATTAGGTCATCATGACCAATCCCAGGTCCTGGGACTATATAAAGCCTGGGACTGCCAATTTCCCTTTTTTCCCACTTGCTGTCTAGAGTGTCCGCGCGTGTTCCGCTCTCCCCCAGCAAGGTTTTCCGATTGTTGGAGCATTAGCGCAAACAGAGAAGTGGGAGTGTATGGTTGTTTGTGCAGGTGTTCGTATCCGGTTGAGATTGGAGAGAGACAGAGTGAGGAACGTGATGTGCGGCTAGGTTAGGAGCGGATTCTAGTGAGGTTAGTTTGTGTCCATGCCTAAGTTTCGTAGAACTAGGCCAGGACCTTCTAGTTCTTCTGTGGTTGAGGTGAAGCTTCGGAAGGTGATTCCGGTTATTTCCTCCTCCAAACAAGAGAAGACGAAACTCATGGATGACCTCACATCCATGGATTGCTCACGGTTGATAAATAAACCCTGGGGTTTTAAGGAGGAACGGATGGTAAAGGAGCTCATGGGAAAGTTGTCGAATCAATTTGACAACACCATCCGAGGGGTACCCGGTTAGTGGTTGGAGGACCTTTGGGGGTATACATAAGGTAATAGGAGCCACTAAAGGTGTCACACTTCCTTTCTTGAGTTTTGATTATAAATAATTTTAATTAATTCTAAAATACTCTCAAAAAAATTACCCTAATGTGTTCAATATTTTTAGTCAATTCTTGGAGATGAATTGCATCCATAAATATGAATGTATATATATTCAAAAATGACAAAAATGTGGGTGTCACGCTTGCTTTTTGTGCTAAATAGTGCTTAATTGGATGATTACTATAATGTTTGTGATGAATATGTGATTGGGGCCTTCACAAACACATCCAAATTCAAACGGTTTAATTAGGGTTTAGGCAACTAGGCGTTTCCCTCATTGCTTAGTCCTGGCGCTCTTTGTTCTCACCAAGCTGTGTAAACTTGGGCCATCCAAGTTAGCCATTTCTCCCCTTGGTGAGTCGTGGTGCTCTTTGTTCTCACCAAGCTGTCTAAACTTTGGCCATCCAAATTAGTGGTTTCTCTCCTCGCTGAGTCCTGGCAAGAATTTATTCTCACCAAGCTGTGTAAACTTCGGCCATCCGGGTTTAAGGTTTTAGAGTTCGCTGAGTCGTAGCGCTCTTTGTTCTCACCAAGCTGTGTAATCTTGGGCCATTCGAGTTAGCTGTTTCTCTCCTCGCTGAGTCCTTAGGCTCTTTCCTTCTCACCAAGTTCGGAAGAGCGGTTCATTCAAAATCTGGACTTCTGTGGTCAAGATTTGTCACAGGCACATTCAAGTGGAGGGTTTTTGAAATTAGGGTATTGTTGAACTTGAAAGGAATTTTGCCTGCGTGTAGTTGGGAAGAACTTTGGCATGGAGAAGGGCTTCCTGGCTGCAGTTGTTGAACGGCACCAACGCGTAGGCTTGCCGCAACTACATTGAAGTGCTGAATTTGAAAATTGAACCTCGGCAGGTTAAAGTTCAGGACTGTGCCTGCAGATGTGGTGGTTGAACTTGGATTTTGATGTACAACTCAATGGAAAGTGTGCCATTGCAATAGGATTTGTCATTGGAGGATCTTGAATGCATTCAAAGCTACTTTTGGGTGTAGAATTCAGGTGCGTTTAAGGTTTTTGTCATGACGCTTATAGTATTTCAACCTTGTTTCTTGCATTGTGTCTTCAGATGTATTGAGGGTGTGCTCCATGTTTTTCCAACTTCAGGGGATGTGTTTAGGGTATGCTCAATTTCTGGGTTGTGCCTTCAAATGTTCTTAGGGTGTGCTCCATTGCAATGAATGTTAGCACAAAAATTATGCTGCTATTGAAGTGGGGTGCTTAGGGTTTAGGGGTTCTTTCACTTTATCCTACTTTTGTGCTGAAGTTGGTATGCTTAGGGCACTTAGAACCATGTGTTGTTTTTGCTTGCATTGAATGTCAACACATAATGCTTTTGTTGTTGTTGTGCTTTTTTTGATTTCTGTTAACTACTGTGCAGCTCGAATTTTACACGGCTTTCAAGGCCTGAAATGCCGACCTCGTTTGTAGCTTGACTTCTTTTGAGAATCTTAAGCTTTGGTGGGTCAAGCGGTTGAGAATGTGGAACACTTGCTGCTGCCGATACCATCAAGAGTTGATGGAGCTGATGATTGCTCTTGACATTATGAGAACTCATAGAGAAGGAATTCATTTAGATTGTTTGTGTGATTGTGTGATGGTTTGTGGTGGCATAGAGTGTGCTGAAGGTTTGGGAAGTATGTGTAAAGCTCATCTTCAAGTGTATGAGAGGTTGACTAACCTCTGGACATCCATTTTGTGCAAAAAAGAGGAACTGTCAATGTGGCACAAGTGGGATTGCTTACTTGGTAAATGCGGGGATTGTGGAATCAAGTTGCTTTGGATTTGTCCTGAAGAAATGAGATCTGAGTAGATCGTCAAGTGGAAGTGCATCGGATACAAGGTGGTGGGGACAACGGAGGAGGGAAATCCAAGGAAAGCTTCAACATTGGAATATAAAGAAACAACTCCTCGTGAGTTGATCGATTACCTCAAACCTAAATTGCAAGCGTTTGTGTTGCATAATTATGTAGCATCTTGGCAGGATTATCAATTTAAAGAGTTTTTTACCTTTATTTCGCCTGGTACTTTAATTTCTTGCATTGATTTTTCAGAAAATTATACTTTAAAGATTCAAAATGAGATACAAAGTATGCATTGGCATAATGATCAGGTCACCATCTTGGTTCATATTACTTACAAGTTGAATCCTACTAGGAATAGAGATAGCAATGAGCCTTTTCTGTTAAAAGAGATTCATTATTATGTATCTGATGATAGAACTCATGATTCGCTTTATGTCCAACATTGTCTTATGCTGATGTGAAAGGCCAAGGTTTCACTCCCAATAACCACATAGTCTGGTTAGATGGATGTAGTGGACAATTCAAGAGTGCACGAGCTTGGTATTTTATTAGTAGATATCCTGTGTTGACTAGCAGTGCCACATTGGTAGATGGTTGCCAAATGTCGTGGAATTATTTTGGTTCTGGGCAAGGGAAGGGAGAAGTAGATGGTGCAGGTGCTTTGCTGAAGAGAGAGATCTGTATGGAGCAGCTGAAAGCAGATGGGAGGAAGCTACAGAATGCTACCGAGATTGTTCAGTTCTTAAACAAGCAGGCTGTGAAGGCGCATGCAAGTCCCCAAGGTGCCCGGTGTGAGACCCATAAATTTTTTTGGTTGATTCCCAAAATTGGCCCGGGTAGTGTGGATCGGAGTGACACCAAGTAAGCTGAATGTGTGCCGAGCAGCATCTTTAACCATCAATGTCGTTCAATGATTGCTAGAGACCCAGCACTTATCCAATATCGGCACTTGTCTTGTTGTTGCTATGTCTGTTTAGGGTATGAAAGCCAACATACTTGCTATCAAATTGACCATGTGCCAGAATTCACTTTGTATAGGTTGAGGCCCAAAGCTCTATTTCAAGCTCGGAGACTTTATGATGCAAATGAGGAGGTTGAGGTTGGAACTGGTGGAGAGTGGATTGCTGATGGTTTGTGCGTGGGAGACAATGTTGCTGTGCGTACACCACTTGAAGAGGAGCCGTGGTGGCTCATGATTGTTGTGAAGGCAACATATACTATTCAAAAAGCCTTCATTGGCCCAGATGAGAACACCGATGTCCCTAAAGATGTTGTTTTCAATAGAATCTGGTATGAGAGGCTTAAACAAGGGAGCCGAACTTATTTGTTGAGGATTGATAGAGAACCAAGTATAGTTTATAGTCACATTATTCTTACTTCCAAATTTAGTTTGCCCCCTACTGCACATCCTATCAAGAGTCGTTTATTAGGGTTTGAGTTGAAGGTAGATGTCAAAGAGATTATTGATGAGGCCTTGGGGGGTGCTGTGCTACTAGACTAGAAGTGCAATGTTCTTGTAATCTGCCCTTTAAAACCGTATTTTCCTTGAATACGATTCAATTTTCCAATGGTTATACATCATAGACTTGGTAGTTTGTGCTTGAATGCTTGAATGCTTGTTCTCAATTCTGCAAATCGATCTCTGTTACTTTATGAATGCTTCTTGAACGTTCCAGCTCAATTCTATAAATCGCTCCTGGTTACTTTATGAATTAAGCACAAGCACGAGAATAACCAGCACCCAAGCACAAAACCAAGCATAAATAGGTTAGTACTCATCACCCAACTAGAAACCTAAGCACAAGCACAAGAATAACCAGCATCCAAGCATAAAACCAAGCGCAAACAAATCAATATTAAGCACCCAAGCAGAAGTGTGACAATATCTAGTACCACAGCGCTTGCAAAAGTATTCCAGCACCCAAGCATACATAACTGAGTATTCCAGTACCCAAATACACTCACAACCACATTGGAGCAGTTGTCGCAGAAGCTCATGAGTATTCTAGCAGCTAAGTACCCTCGTAACCACGTTCCAGCATCCAAGCAAGAACTAATCTGTACTCTAACAAGCCAAATATACTTGCAACTACATTCAGGCTTTAAGGACAGAAGCAACCGTACACTAAATACAAAAGCATAAAACCAATCATACGCCATCATTCAAGCACAAAAAGAAATGTCATATACGCTTTTAAGCAAGATATGCTAGCAACTAAGCATGGAAGCATATTCATTCAACAATACTTCCAAAGAAACAGTAGTGTTGTGATTAAAGCAAAATACAATTTGAAAGCACTTAACTAAATCCAAAACCAATTCATTGCTTGAAATACTTCCAAAGTAATTAATCAATCAAGTCGTAAGCACTGCCCACAATAAAATTGTGTATGCCACCAGATCTACAAACATGATAGCAATTCCAAAGCACCAAATTAGTTTAGGGATTCACTCACATTCAGGGATTGGAATACCAAAATTGTCCTTCAAAGTGTTGCTCGACTCATCCATAGACCTTGCCAATGCTGATTTAGCAATGGCGTCTTGCACTTCTGTTTCCTATGAGTGGAAACCAAATGACCTCCACCATGCAGGATGAAAAATCTTCTTGCAAATCACATAGGCATTTTGAGTCTCCGCAAGCTTGGCAATGCAAAATGGATGATACAAATGTGTGCAACTTGCCACAACAACATCAAACAACGTATACCATCGGTTACAAAATGAACAAGCTTCCAATTCGAACACAATCCCAACCTCACCCCGCAAATGAGGATGCAGACAAGGTTTTGGCCGGCAAGCCACTCCTCCGCCCCAATGCATCAGTTCAATCTAATCTACAATTGCATCCTGTCGCAACCTAAATTTTTGGTTTTCCTGAGTTAATTAGAACTTGGAACGGAAACCAGCCGGTTGGAATCCGGATTCGATTAAGGAATGGCAGAAAATTAGAATTTAGTCACGACATTGAAGTAGTGGAGCATCTAGCAGAATCCGGTCCAAAAGTACCTAGGACCACATTCTCGCCCAACTCGGATAAGGGTTGGACCGGATCCGGACACTGGCGGTGCTCGCATCCGGGTATTGGCTGAGACGTTTGAAGAGATGGAGCGGGAGGTAGAGGACCCCACCATTGGTTCTGTTATTAGGGATGCTGAAGATTAGGTTTGATTTTGATGTTAGGCGATTGGGAACGGAACTGGATTTGTCCGGGTACTTAGGATTTCAGGCTAATAGTTAGGCGGATTTTTCGGGCCTCGCCGCCCCTTTTGTGCTTTGAGTTGTTATTTAATTCAGCCCTGCAAGGTGGGCTGGGAGTCTTTTTATTGCAAACTCGCGTGTACTTTTTTTTGGCTCTCTCTTTTGTATGTTTTTCCATGCTTGGCAAAATTGTATGAGGAGGAGTTAGGGAGGCGCATTCTGGTTGGCAGGAGGAATTCTCACCTTGGTGTATATTTTCAGTCTTATGTGCATGTGAGTGGGTAAAGTAAGTGTTGGGAGGGGATTCTGGACTCCTCAGCACTTGGTAGTCGTCAATTCTGGGTGGGAAAACTGTTGGCTAGGCTAGGCGGATAGGGAGGGATTCCTTAGTCATTCTAGAACTCCTGGATAGGAAATCCGGTTGTGTATCCAAACCTTCTGAGGGGTCTCATCATCCAAAGATTGGTAAATGAGAGAGGACTGTTTGAGTTTTGGAACAGATTGGTTCTCTTGCAGCCACTTTGACTTCGCACGGATTGGAGAGAAATCCAGGGTCGTTGTAATATGAGTGGATCATACAGGGGGTTTCTGAGTGACCTGTGGTTCGGATTAGTTTCTGGACTGCTGTGAGGGACCAAACTGGATCCGGATTAGAATAGGAAGTTAGGTAGTTTGACAGTGGGTCTTCAGCCACTATAATTCACGGAAGGAGTGGCAAGCCTACCACTCTAAAAACAAGATGGTGGTTCCTTTGATGGTTAAACATAGGTAAAGTCAAACCGGATTGGTTCAGAGTGTACCCAAGACCGGAAGTTGTAGGGCCTTGGGGTTGTGGTTGTTGGTGACATAGGAAATTTTTAGGATTGGGAGAGGATAGAATCCGGCCCAGGGTTTTCAGTGTTTGTTTTGTGGTTTTGAGTTTCCGGTTGAGGACCGAAGAAGTGAGAAAGTGTGCTTAAGTGTGTAAAAGAGCTAACTACTTCATAGAATCTCTTGGGTTTGATCTTTAGAGTCACTTTGTTATACTCTAGGGTGGTTTTTGTGAGTATAACAGGGTATTTACCTGCCCTGTGCTGCCACACATCCTTGTATCGTCGCAATTTTTTCAACTCTCTTCTCACCACTGCAATGTCAGCCTCAAACCTCCACATTTCTAGACTAGCATCCGAATATAGTTCTCCTGCTTTCTTTGCCCTTCTTTGACAGTCTGCTAAACTGAAGTTAGAAAACTCCAGCTTCTTCAATTGCGCTTGTTGCTCTAACCTCAACTTCTCTAACTTTTGTAATCCAACAATAAATTGATCATTGCCTTCATCGAGGTTGTCTCTAAATTGTTGCACCTGTCAAGAGAGAAAGCAAAAAATTTCAAACTCAAAAGAGTGTACACAGCTAGTGAATGCTGAGTATGTTGAGATGAAAGCAATGGATCGCAACTGCAAGTTATGAAGAAATGAAATCAAAGCAACTCGTAGGTGCAGAAGAGAGCGGTTTTAGAAGTGAAGATCCAGAATTCCAAATTACTTAACAATATGATTCCTCTTCCATTGCATTTATATTAACAACAAAGATAATTCGAGTAGAATGACTTCTAATTTAGCCTCCCAATTCATTCTGTAAGCTAGCCTATGCATTCTAAATCCCTAAACCCGTAATCCCTACAAGAGCAGCATAAGCGAGAATTGTCGAGGTGCCCTAAACACCAAACCATGATCCCATCCAGATTGTTGAACCCTAATTCCAACCACATGAAACTAATCAAAGAATATACATGTAACACCACAGATTGTCACCCTGACACCAATGAAACATAGGAGTTACTCACTTTCGTCTCCAATTCCGAGATAAGAAGCCGATCTTGCTTCAATCCTTCCTCCACCACCTTGACGTTTACGGCCGCCTCTTCTGCATCGGCATTTCTATCGTCCATCCCAAACTTGATCCAATGATTCTCTCTGCAATCCTGGTCTTTGAAGCAATTAGAAACCTCTCTTTACTCTCTATATGTGTCAGCAGCTCACCTTCAACGACCAGCACATCTTCTGCTTGGACAATCTCTGTTGCCAATACAGGAGGTATACTGACACCAGCAAGCTTGAATTTTTCAGAAAACAACTTGGCTTCCCCTGAATGTGACCCCAAACCGCTAGACTTTGCAATACCTCTTGATAGGGAAATAGAAGGCTTCTCAATAGCATAAGGCGCCAATTGCTTCAGGGTAGCAGACTCCTCCGCAGTAAGATCTCTTTTGAAAAGTTCCCCCCTCTAATCGACTGACAAGAAGTAGGGTTGTCGATGCAGCAGCGGATGCCCAATTCACCTCAAAACCCATCAATTCTGCAATGTAGCCTTTTACCACCCAAGCCATGAACTCATTGTTTGTAATCTCAACCTTCCCATAAATTTTAGCACACAACTCGAGAAGCTCTATCCTACTTTGTGGATTCAAAGTAGTGTTATCTTAAGTATTAAACACTTCCCCGAGACTTCCTCAATTTTCTCAAGGGTAATACAAGCCATATCAGCAGAGTGCTTTGGGTTTAGACCACGTCTGCACAAGCCTCTCTGCTTTTTGAAAAACTCAACAGTCTAGAGTTTAAAGGATGCTAACTCTACCAGCAACTCTGCAACCGACTGAGGGGCTTTCACGTACTTCTGTTTCTTATCAAATGATCCCCACCTCTCTCTCAACAATTTTGCAGACTCTCCCCGCACCACCTTTGATTCCATTGTACGCTAACAAAGTAACAAGTCACCTAAGTGCAACGCAAACCAACCCTAAACCGAAATTGAAGTTCGGAAGCAACGCAGTCTATGCAAACCCTAAACCGCCGAAGCAAAACATCAAAGCCCGCTCAAACACAGGAGTCCGACAACGTGAGCGGGACTTCTGAAGCAAGACTTCTGTGAGAAAGACAAGCATTCGTCAAAATTAAAAAAACGCAATCAAAAAAGCTGTTCGCTTGTTGTCAGCGGATCCGGCTGCCCATTCATTGCATGTTTCAATGTGAATAGCTCATCCAAGTCCTAGTTAAAAGCAGTAAATTAAACCACCCATAAGACGTTGAATTTGGCTCATTTTATCTCATGTGGACCCCTAGAGAGGGATTTATGGTTTCTAGTCTGGCGGATTAGGAATAGCTTGCCGTAAGGATGAGTGGATTAAAGAAAAGTTCAAGGGAGAGGTCAATCCAAAGGACGGATATGGAGTAGAGGACTGCATTGAAAGATGGAACCCTCACTTGCTTAAGTTTCTCATTCTGATTCTACATCCGGAAACGCCAACAAGGATTACAATAACCCTCGGCAACTTGATTTTCGGAGCCTTGAGTGGTGAACAAAAAGTTGACTTGGGTCGAATCATTTTTGATCTGGTTGACCAACTCATCAACAGAGTTGGGAAGAGTAGGGCCGCACTTGTGAGTCCCTATCTCTTCCATCTCTATCAGGAGCGCCAACTTCTGACAGATACGAAAGAGAAGGCCTTCAAGAATCAAGAGGTGTTCCTAAATTACGGCGAATTAGAAATGGATGAGGATGCACCTTCTGAACCCGGTTCCGATCCAGATTCCAAGGAGGAGGAGGACGAGCCATGAAGGCTGCCAATCAAGCGGCAGAAGATGACATCACCACTTGGACAAGGGAAACCTTCGAGTCAAGACAGGCCGACACGAGAGGAGAAACCCGATGCTGAACCGGAATCTAGATCGGAAGAGCACAAGACAATATCGAAAGACTCGGATCCCGGGGATCCATTTAAACACTTGATTAAGATCTTCTACAAAATCAGAGCGAATTGGGAGGTGAAGCAGAAGATCCTCAACATGATCGAGAAGCTGGTGGACGGGTCACCAGATATATTGCTGCCTCAAAAGGTGGCGGACTGTATCTCAGATCTGGTCGAGCACCAACTAAAGCAGGCTGAGATCCGGTGCTTGCAAAAGGAAGTGGATAGGATGAAGGCGAAACTCCTTGTGACCAAGGAAGACGCAGTTGCCAACTAGGAGATGGCAGAGGAGATTCGGAAGGTAGCTGAGGGGGTGACAGCAACTCTGGGCAAGACCGGAGCAACCGTCGCCAAGGCGAAGCTGTTCAACAAGAGAGTCCACAAGGAGCGGAAACCATTCAGTTCTCGCATCCTCACGATCCTCTTCAACTACTCCAAGTATATCCAAGGCACGATGCCGGAGGCAAGGAAGGCTACGGACCGGATTGAAGAATGTTGCCAGAAGTTGGTGAAGTCGGTCTGTCCCAAGGGGATTCACCTCTTGGAGCTGTTACTACCGGATGAGTTTCCGAATGTGCGGATTCCTACAGATCTCAAGGATTCGACTCCGGAGTCAAAGAAGCAAACAAAGGCAACGACACCACCTATTACGGCTGAGGCGATCAACTTGGATTCACCACCGAATCCACGCAGATCGGTCCCTAGGAAGGGAACGGAGCCGGAACTTAACGGATGTTTTTGAGACCACGGAATTTGGTCCCAAAAGTTTGACAATAGGATCGGTAGTTTAAGAAGGCTTGTTTTGTGTTTTTGTTAGGCAGATAAGACCGGAACCAGATCCGTTCTGGTAGTTAAGAAATCCAAACTGACAGTTAGTCGGATTTCTCGAGTCCTTTTGCCCTTTTCGTACTTTTTGTTTTATATTTAAACCGGCCTTGCAATAAGGGCTGGGGGTCTTTTTCATTATAAATTCTTTTGTGTTTTCTATTTGCTTTCTTGTTGTATGTCTCCCCAAGATTGGCAGGATCGTATGGTGAGGAGGTAAAAAGGCGCAATCCGGTTTGTAAGGGAATTTTCCCTTTGATGTTTTATTTTCAAATCTATGTGTATGTGAGCAGGTAGTAAAGAGTCAGGAGTGAACTTCAATTCCTCAGCATTCTATAGTCTTCAATTCCGGGCGGAAAAACCGTTGATTAGGCTAGGGGGATAGGGAGGAATTCCTTAGTCATGGTAGAACATCTAGGTGGGGAATCCGATTGAGTGTCCAATCTTCTATGGGGTCTCACCATCGTGATTAGTAAACGGGAGAAGTTGTTGTTGAATGTTGGAACGGATGAGTGCACTTGTGGCCACCTAAGTTTCGCGCAGGTTGGAAGAATAACCAAGGTCGTTGTAGTATGAGAAGATCGTACGGGGGGATCTCTGTGTGACTTGCAATTCGGATTCATATCTGGATTGTTGTGAGAGACCAAACTGGATCCAGAGTAGCGTAGGAAGATAGAAAATAGGATAGTGGGTCTTCAGCCACTATAATGCACGGAAGGAGTGGTGAGCCTACCACTCTCAAAAGTAAAACGGCGATCCCTCTGATGGTAAAACAAAGGTAAAATCAAACCGGAGAGAACGTAGGAACATAGGTGGACAATCCGGACCGGATTGGTTCAGAGTGATACCCAAGACCGGAAATAGTAAAATCCCGGGTTGTGGTAATTTTATGAATTAGAAAACTTGTAGGATCTGAAAGGCATAATAATCCGGTTCAAGGTTTTTGTGTGTTTTGGTGTTTTGAGTTTCCGGTTTGGAATCAGAAGGTAAGATTTGTGCTTAAGTATGTAATAGAACTAATTACTGCACAGGATCTGTTGGGTTTGATCTTTAAAGTCACTTAGCTATACTCTAGAGTGGTTTTTGTGAGCATAACAAGGACTTTCCCTACCATGTGCTGTGACACTGGTTTAGAGACTTTGGCTTTTACTATGATAGGAGTGATCTTTTGCATGGTCAAAATAAGAGTTTTGAAAATGTCTTTATCCTCCTCCAAAGCTACAATGTGGCGCCCTGTTTCACGACATGCCGTAATTGACACACCTGCCATAAACAAGAAGAAATTCATCACCTCAATGATTTTATGTACATGTTTGAATTTCAACTCAGAATCACTGCATTCAAATTTTACTCATGGATGTTGTGCAATCCAAATCCCCTTCATTTATTGTCCCTTCAATGATGAATTGGAAAAATCTAGCATCTTTCTCTCGAGCTCCTTGCCATGGCAATGGTGTTGCCTTGTTCATGAACATGGTCTCCTCAGTGGTGTAGTTAATTAAAATGTTGTCCTATCCAATGTCCACTTTTGATTTTTTCATTGATGGTGAGCGTTTGAAAGAAAAATTCGACTTCCCTTTCTCGCCAAGGTCTTTCACCAACAAGGTGATGCCAAACTTTAAAGTCTATAAGAATGAACTGTAAATCTGTAAAAATTAAAGTTGGATATGACCTACATAGTCTTGCAATGACGCCCTTGGCAACAGCGCTCCATGAATGAAAGACAACTATGCACCCATGGTCTTGCAAATGCTTCTCTGCAAAAAAGAATGCCTCTGCTATGATCTTGTAGTCTTCATTGGCGTTCCACGCAGGCACATGAGTTGCTAGATGTGACACATCTAGTATGGATAGATTGTTTTGACAGTCAAAGAGAATGAAGTCCATCGTTGGATGACAGTTGACTTTACCATCATATACACAAGCTTTTCCCCACACCATCTGTAAACAAACAATTATCCAAATAATTTACCTTTTCGAGGAAATCCATGACCTCGGTGTAACAAACTTGTTCCTCAATTTCCTCATTGTCCATAACATCCACAATAGAGACATTGAGAACAATTTCCGCAGTGTTGACCTCCTCATTGTTGTCAAGGGCTATCACTTGAGTACCTTGAGTGACAATGTCTTTCGTGACTAAGCTAGAACCGACTTCCTCTTCATTCCACTTTGAGATCCAGCTTGCATCTGCGAGCCTTGGACGATTGTAGAAGACGCTAGAATTTGGCCCATGCCTTCTACCTTCTTCTTGCCCTTGCCCTTGCCTTTGCCCTCCATTTATGCCTCCATTATAAGAAAACTACGTTCTTCAGGACAACAGGGACAAACGTGCCACTGCGGGGTTTTTTGACGTTTTGCACGCCATTGACAATGTCTTTCAAAATGCATTCCTTTTTTAACATGTAAAAACATGCCCAAATTTCCTATGACGTTATAAAAAATGTTAAGATTTCCAGTGATGTCACGAAAAATCCATGCCCTCAAAACTTTTGTAAGTGTGGCACGTGGAGGGGTCCCTAGTGCCACATCAACTTTTTCTTGGGCAGCTTTTGCCACATGGACTTTTTTCCCGAAAAAAATGGCTTGCCCAKGGCAATGACTTGGACCCTTGAAAATTTCTGACATGGCGCCGAAAAAATATGATGTGGCGCTTCCACGTCAGATGCCACGTCAGAAGTTTTATGAGGGTTCAGGGTTTGAAGGCTTGTTTTCTGTGATGTCTTATACAACGTCACAGTGTTACTTGAGACATCAATATGAACGTCATCTTGTCAAGCAAGATGTGATGGTTCAATTGCAAAAATATTGATTGGTTATTTCCAATGACATTCTAACTTTTTTCAAGATGTCTACTTTGACATCTTCATTGACTCCGTTGTCAGTTTTTTATACATCATTAACATTTTCCACGACATTGGTGTAAATATTGACAAAAACTTTGAGGCTCGGAATGGACTGTTCTTGTGAGTTTAGTGAATGATATCAAGTACAATAACCGAGGTGTAATGCACCGTCGGCAACATTTTCCCATGATTATCAATTTGTATTACGTATAAGTTAATTCTCAATGAACGGAGATGGTAATCACATCATCTCAAAATGTAGTTAAATGGAAGAACGTTTTATTGCAAAAAGACCATGACATGAGAAGTTCAGGATTTATACATTGAATAAGTTGTATAGAAACACATACATGGTAGATGGAAGGTAGAAAGAGAAGATGTCCTTTATATGTGGATTTTTCTAGCTACTCCTCATATGTCTATGAGTGAGCTCATTCCAAGACCTTCTCAAGTTTTGATGGCCCAAACTCAACCACCACCCCACCACCCCAAAAAAAATAGATGTGTTCACATTCTCACACTCAGTGCCTTTCAACCACGACGTATCGTTACATGTCTTTGACGACAAATGTGATGTTTGCAACGACATGAAGGCCAACATCACTGCATATGCAAATCACTTTTTGGGTCTGGCAATCTTCTCTCGACAGACACCTACATCACACCAACGCCATTGATATAATCAGTGAATTGGAATTATTGAACAAGCTCTTTGCAAGCATATTATGCACATCCCCTTTTGGTGGAGAGAAGTTCAATTGGACAGCATCTAAACAAAAAACAAGTTTCATCTTCGATGGAAAGCTACTCACCTTTGGGGCAGCCTGGGCTACCTTGGATGCAACTGGTTGCCTTTGGTATTGCTGCTTTGGGCATGTTTGCCTTTGTCGATGGCTTCACAACCTTCTCAGATGCTGTTGGCTTTGTCCCGCAACGAGGTGTACTTGATGAATCTCCTGGGGCTTCAACGTCTTGATGCCAGATACATACAAAAACATATATGTCATTGAATGAGGTGCCATATTGCGTTGCTTACCCTTACCGAAGACGTCAACGGAGACATTGCCAAGCCAATGGAAGGTCTTTTTCAACGTCTTCAACAACGTCATCAGAAACAAGCAGCTTCAGAATGATGTAATTTGCGAGGACAGTTCACAACACTTACAGAAATAGGTTAGAGTTCCAGAGATACATTATCTGCTGCAGTGTAGAGCTTCGAAATTCAAATCCAGCACCATGTACCACAAGCTGAACTGCGCCTACGTTGGGTAGTTTGTAGGCATTGTCCTTTTCCTCTTTGCTGCCTTCTTCCTCAACATCGTTGACAAGTTTTGCGAATTTAGAAGTCTTTGTACAGACTAGCTTGAGGACGTCTTCCACGACATCAGCCTCCACAACATCTTTATCTGCACCAGCAATGTCTCCATCAACGTCTTCCTGATCGGGGATTGGGTGGGCAACAATGTCGTCTGTGACACGGACTGCAATAATCGGTGGAGGGACGCCAGGCTTCAACATTGGCATCAGAAAATCGGACTGCACCGTTGCCCAGGCTGTTGCGCCCTGAGACATTGACTCTAATGTTGTTGCAACCTGCACGGACAAGGGAGGCTCTAGAGTCTCATGTAATGACTTTGGACCTTTACCAAATTTTCCTTGAAGGGCCTCCTTCAGCATATCCTCAATACGCTGTTGTGACGATTCCAAGCGGACCATAGAACTTTCCAACTCCGATATGCACGTTTGCACCTCCTCAAGCTTCCTACCATTGTCATGCCGACCTTTTCTCTTTTCATCACTGATGCGCTTCAGTTCCTATGCTACTTTGGGGTCAATCTCCGCATCATACGTTGATCAACCCAACAACAAAGTCTACAATACACCACTAAAGTCATTAGTGCAAAACCCAAAAAGTTTAGAAGGCTACGTCTTACCATGTTCTATCTAGACATATTGGACACACAGAAAGGCCAGCACACTTTCAAATTACAAAAAGAAAAACATGAAATTCCAATGAGTTGTCAACACTGTTGACACATTAGAGAACCTCACCTATTAGCAAAGACGTTAGAAAAAAATGAAAATGTCTTTAATAACGTCTACTACAACATCACATGTCGAGAAAAATGTCTTCCATAACATTAATTGTCATACGTGGAAGGACAAATACACATTCATGGTATGTACCACAACAAAGTGACTGCTAATAAATAAGAGAGTAAAGGGCACTCACCAAGCAGGACCCATCTTGCTTTTCAACGGTTTTTGTCTGTGTTGTGCCAATTTCCATACTCTTGGAGATTGCATGCATGTATGCAGACTTTGCTTGTGCCGCTTGGGTAGACCACATATCTACAAGCCCCTTCCAATACGTCTCATTGTAATCCGGGGGCATTGGTAATTTACCATCAATTATTTGGTTCAACTTGAACCGTAAGGTGATAAATGGCTTTGTTATCATGGGACCCAAAAACCTCTCACTCACGTGATCAGAGTGACCAGTGAGCTCCCAATCTACAAAACAGGTTCAATCATGAATTATGCTACATGCCGGATCAATATGCAGGTTTAGGGTTGCCACAGAGAGGTTAGCCATGAATATACGAAGCTTACAGATACGGATGCAGAGGTGGGGTTGATGGCACTTTAAGGCGATGAAGCATGCGGTTTAGGGTTTTACTGTGCAAGTCAATCAAATGTCACGATGACGTCAGACATGACATCACACAAGACGTCTATTACAATGTCGCTGTGCATGCTGACATAATTTTAGGCAACATCATCCACAACAGTCACAAACGCTCTAACAAATAAGAAAAATTAAAGACAGCATTGTCAATGGTACTAGGCACACCTAAGTAAACTTGCTGAAACGGTGTCCTCCGCAGCTCCTTTGGTTGGCCCTCCCAGCTTCTTGTAGGGTCAAGGGACTTTGCATATTTAACAACATCCTTTGTCATGGGATCCCTCATTGCTCCGTGCGGTTGTCCATGAAAATCCAGTTTGATGGGTTTCTTCATGTCATTGCATGATGCGGACTTGCCCTTCTTCTTCATATGCATTGCTGCAATAGCATCTTCTGTGTTGCCACCTAAGTTCTCCCCGCCGGAACATGCCTCATATCTTTTATTGCAGAATACGCTTTGCAAAATCTCAGTGAGTGCATGACAAAAATGTGGCACCAAATGCGTGTTTAGGAGACATGGCAAAAAAAGAAAGGCCCACAAAGAAGCTAGAAATGGCTACACAAGATATGAGACGGCAGCCCTACATACTTTAAGGGGGACATGGATGCTCCAAGAAGAAACTATCTGGACGCTAGATAAAACAAAGCAGACGTCATCAATGACATCATGTTGAACATGATGGGGTGCTAAAAAAACCTAAACCACACAAAGGGATACAGCCGGAAAATACATGGTGCCTCTAAAATGAACACTTGAACAACGTCAGTTCATTACTAGCAAAATAACACAACGCGGACAAAAGTCCATAACATTTTCTGGCCGGATGTTGGCTCCTACGTCCACAGTGATGTCATACCTTACGAGAAAACATAATTGACTACGTTGTCGGAGGCACCCATATTTGACAATGTTCTATACGATGTTACTTGAAACGTACCACAGTGACATCACACAAGCCTAGAGACGTCATACGAAACACTATGGCAACATAAAAAAAAGAGAAAAGCATTGAGGACCTCCACGACTTCTCCCTCAAGCCACCGCTAAGGTTGCCATCCTCCTCTACTCCGTAGTCTTCCTCGTCCTCCTCCTCTTGCTCCTCCTCTTCGTTGGCGTCAACCACCACTTTCTTCCTCTTGCTGGGTGGACAAGACTGCCGTATTGGGCCCTTCCCTCGCCGATTGGACACAAATCCCAGCTCCTTGCGTGCCTTCAATCGTCGTTCACCTTCCATACCTATGCAGAGAGGTGGTGGAGATGCATCCAACGACGACTCTCGCGGTGGTGGATGTCTTTGTTTTCTAGGGTTTCCTCTCAGCTTTGGCATTGGAGCTTCCCCTCTCTTTAGTCTACAAAGAACTCCCATTCTTGCACAAACAAGGTACTCCAAACCCCAGACATTAGCGGCCGTCCTTCAAGACAACGGGGCTGTCAAATTGAAAGTAACACGCAGCGCGGTAGGGTTGCCGGAACAGTACAGTAGGTGCCGCCAAACTGTGAAGTGCAAGTGGTGACCCACACTTGCATGATGGTCACGCGCTACATCTGCAACAAATTACAAACCACATTGGTCCAGAATCAGGTTGTAGATGACTCTAGTTTTCACCCTACAACAATAATTGAGCAATCCATAAACAAAAAAGTCGCTGCTTGGCACGCACTTGCAAGAACAACCATTGAAATTTGCACAAGAATCAAAAAGTATGGAAGAAGGTCATGAACAATTTGGATTTCTAATCAGAAGCAATCACACACTAGACCCAAGGCAGAATTTCAAATTTGAAGGACAAAGTAAGAAGACGTGGGAAGGTTGGAAGACGTTGGCTGAGACGAAGCCAGCAACGGCGTTTGTGACGGCGTCGCAAAAATGGGGGCGCAGTTAAGAGCGGGTTCCAGCGTCCTATATCCGCGACCCCCCGCCCCTATAGCTGCATTTGCATTGTCAAAGCCGCGTCGAGGGCTCACGGGGTCAACCGGAGCTGGGTTTCCTACTGTAGGGTTTCTGATCGGCAGCAGTAAGGGAAGAAACCACCTTCCGCAAGCCCCACTGCGATCCAACCTCCCAAAAATCCATACAACGTAAAAAAAAAGGGTTCACATTCACCTGTTGGCTAGGGTCACTGGAGCATGCGGCAGTTCCTTCAGTCAACGCAATGGAGTGGCTTTGCCAAATTGGATCTTGACCTTCAATCTCCATTGCTACACCTCCCTTCTCTGTATGCACTGTGGGATTCTTCATAGCACTCCTCTGAGGACGACGCCCTGCTCATCAAGTGATGAGGTTGCTGAGAACCACTGTTGCTTCAAACTCCGCCACATTCACGGGGGGTGATTCCTAGGCATTGTCTGCAAGATGAACAACCCTGGTCCATTTCAGTGAAGTGGAGGTCAACGCCATATTGATAAGCAAAATCTTTGAACTCTGCAAATTCCTTAGGTCAGTAGGGATTAGTGTTCATCAAACCCTAAGGTTGTAGCTGCGATTTCTTCGACCACACTCTTCTTGCAATCATCAACCGAAGAGACGTGGATTTTTCCAATAATTATAGTAAACATCATATTCATTATTTTGGGAGGTGACAAACCTCCCAAAATAATTGGACCCATTTGTAGGCCCAAAAAATCAAGTTTAGTTGACTGAATTTTAAGTTGAAAGGACCTCATTTCTTTAGGTGGAAATTGGAATTTCCATATAAACGATGACTCCAAGCAAATGAAGAGTATCCCCCTTTGTAATTGATCAATGTGTATAAAGAATTTGTTGGTGACAGTTTGACTTTGAAAGTCATGTACGCCTGATAGATAGTTCTCTCGTTGGTGCTTATTGGCAAAGGTTTTATTGTTTAGGGTTCTGAATTTGTAACCAATCATTAAATAGTGGCCCGTATCTATTAATATGTATAGTTCTTGGATGTTTGGAAAGACTTCATGAGAGATGGGATGGTAGGAAAATTGTCTTTTTTGAGTTGCATACTCCATCTTCCAAATAGAGCGTCGATGTCGTCATGTGTGTGTCCGACCAACATAAAACTGATGTACACTTCACGAAATATCTTCTTGGCAACGAGAAGGGACCAGAACGCAAACACAAATCTATTCTTGTTGTCTCCCGTGGCGTTGTCCATTTGAACATTRAGTACTGGAGGAAGTGGAGTCGCTGCACTAAGCACTTCGGGCGCTGGCCGAAGCGATGATTTGCACATTTCTGCTCCTTCGAGAACCGCACAAAATAGAGGAGCAGACCCTGATCCAGCAAACAATTCTCGTGAAGAGTACTTCGGAGGTAGTTCAAGGTCACGCAAGAGCTTGGCAAACGACCCCACCGTGTAGTTTGAGTCATGCTGAAAAATATCAAGACCGTAATGCGCATAACGCACATCACCATGTCCATGCGCAATCATACCCGTCACTGAGACAGGGAGCTTCATTAGCCCGTCAAGTTGCTTGCTCTTGTGAGAAAACACCGGAGAGGCTGTCTTCGCATGATCCATTTTATCATGCATAATCGTCAAGCACTCGTGAGGGTAAGCGCTGGACTTATAACGATTAGCATAATATTGGTCTCGATGAGCCTTTGCTTTAGCTAAATGCTTGTCTAAAAGGTGCGTCCACTTGCGTTTCAAGCCAGTGTAAGCTGTCCTTCTTATGGTCTGCAATCTATCACATTTCGCGCAACGCGCAAAGTTATCTCCAGGCTTCTTAGCAGTATACTCGTGGAAGTTGGTTTTCCGAATCTTGCTGATATTAGAAGCAGACACTTCTTTCAACCCAAAGACAGCGTTTGCTGCATTGACTTCAGGAAGGGTGTCCTTCCATGTGAAAGTGGCCGGCAAAACCATGGACACCACTTTCTCTCCGGAGGGAAGAGTGTGCGTGCGATGTAGCATATGGTCAGCTTGCTTCTCGAGCACGGACTTCAATGTTGCCGTGGCTTGCGAGGTATGCTTCCRAGGTTTGAGCATGCCTAAATTACCATGCGGTTGAGCTTGTTCTCYTTTACCAGCGTACCCTTGGAAGCGGTGGAAGGTAGTCTCTGAAACGCCCAAAATATACCGCCATGCCGCCATACAAACATCAATGCCTTTAAGGGTGACCACCCTTTTTCCTTGGGCGTCTCGATGAACTTGTCGATGCACGTCTAACTTCATGTGGTATCTGAATTCGAATGTTGTCTTGTGGTACATACGTTCTTGGAATGCCCAAATCTTCTCCCGTGGAAATGGTTGAACACAATTGTTAGAGCAACAAACTTTGCTCGATACCGAATTGATAGAATCTTGAGTGAGTAGGTTCTTCGCCTTCACACATGATTCTGGAGGAGGCTGACTGACCAAACTAGTATAAGGCCTTCCACGTGAAGTAGATGGCCGTCCCATAGAGGCTACTCGCTCATTGTACTCGGATCGCACCTCATGATCACGTAGGCTTGCCCCATTCAAATACACCTGTTCAATGGGCCAGGCACGGAGAGAGTATCTCCACTCCTCTGGGACCTGAGACGAATCAAGGGATTTGGAGATGTGCACTGCGATTAGAGAATCTCCAAGCGGGCCATTGCAGCCAAGTACAAGATTGGAACTGACGCTGTGACAAATCCCCTCTGCGACAGGGAGACCAGCAACACTATAAAGTGTAACAACTCTCGTGCACCATAGACTCCTAGGCACTCCTTCACAATTTGGAATGTCCACAACCTCGTCAGGTACATTCTCGATCTCTCCATCATCGGACGAGTACTCTGCTACGGGTAAATTTGATGGCTCCATGATATCTGCGCAAACAAGAAACAATCTTAACAGAGAGTTCCCACAGTAAGAACTAAGACTTTATGAAGTTAGGAATCAAACATTGGATTGTCAATCAAGTCGATCCGACTTAAATGACATATCAAAAATGACGGACTACTGGTCACGAGAAGTCACCAGATCATGACAGGCACGTAGAAATTTCATTTAATCATTCTATAGTAGTTCGAAAGCATAACAATATTGCATCCTGCCAAAGCTGGTAATATTAAATGTGGTTAAATATTAAAATAACCAGACCACACTGAACTATCGACTGTCGCGGAAACGTGCACACAGAGGTAATGATGATTTGTTCCGCACCCACATAGACCATCACGACTCAGACCTACGTAAAGGATAGGTTCAAGCCGATTCGACTTGACTTTAAAATCTAACAGTAGTGAACTTTGCCAGTGTTGAATTCAACGCATAAATACAAGGCAGTTCAAAAATTCCCATCGTCACACGGAATCCAGGAAATATTGAGGGAGACCATGCACACTAACAAACTCAGAGCGGCAATTACTTCGCAATAAATAATCATTAAGTCTTCCGATTTCAGTGTCCGTCTCTGACGATTACATATGTGCAGATCAAGTCGCATCGACTTGAAATGTCTTGTAGCGTGCTTTCAGAGGCTGTCACTGACGAATAAATATTCTGAGTTCAAGTCGCATCGACTTGAATGTATTTCTTCTGTTTTTCTACCCGTTCCAAGAATCTTTTCTCAGACTTTGGTTTCCGTAATTTTCGGCGCAATTTTCGGGAATTGTTTCACAAGCTTACAATTCGTGGAGGTCTCCACGACGGTCAACGTCAGGGAAGCAACCACATCAACTCATCGTCAACCAAACAATGGGAAGAGAAAAAATTTGTAGTCTCCGAGACAATGAATTAGCAGTCACCACAACGTACATAAATTTTCCTATGGATGCATTTACAAAGTAGAGACGTTACAGACGAATCACATACAACGTACAAGATAATTCGAAAGATACAACACAAATGTGACGGATCTATTAAACAAGAAACAATGACCATGAGAGTTTGAGGAAGGCAGCCGCATACCCAGAACACGGATGCTGAGGCCCTCAGAAATCGATCCTTGGATAGCCAAGATATCCAGTGAAGACAATTAGGCCGACTCCGCAAGCAAGATCAAGAATGAGAACGGAAACGATACGCACTGCTGTATCTGCCAAGCAAGAAAACGAAAAACTAGAATGCATCAAGCGCAAGTACGCATCAGAAACAGCAGTCCACGAAAGAGAAATGACGCTTGAGCAGCGGCAGAAAGACAATGAGGATCAAAATCGAGGCGGGAGAACTTCGGAGGGAAAACTTTGGCGGGATGTTCAAACCATCCGAATGAAYGGCAAGCAAAATTCCCGGCCCGCCAGCTCTATCGCTTTTCTATTAATTTAGAAAAAGCCTGACAATGTACATACGTTTGTGCCTTCTTGGCGGGTGCAAGTGGGGTCGGGGTTAACTCACGCACTCGATAGAACTGTGAACTTTGGAGTTTTTGATGCATGTTTGAATTTCGAAGGCTGGACGTTAAATCGTCCTCATGAACTTGGTCCAGCAGGGGTCCCCGGGGGTAATGTTCGAGGCTAAAAGTCAATAAAGGCCCCCTAGATTGGGCCATCACTAGGGTATGTTCTATAGCACCCCTAGCTAATTTGGGGTCTATGATTGCAAATATGAATTCAGAAATTGCAAAAACTAAAATTTGCAAAAAATAAATCATTCATGCGTTTTTCCCAGCGGTAAATCTAGCATGCGGGGCCTAGTTCGTGAGGACGATTTAACGCTCCCCATATCGATATTCTGGATTCATGTTGGGAATCCAAGGCCCCAAAAATAGTCAAGAGAGATGTTTAACCCTTGACTTTTTATGGAACTTTAAGAAACATTCTCATAAGACAGAGAAATTGATTATCTTTGTGGGAATATAATTTTTATTTCAATTGGTGGCCAAGAGCAAAAGTTATACAACAAAAACCCTTAAACTGAACTTAGCGGTCAAAAAAAAAAAATTTAGCAAAAATTCGAAATTAAAATTTTAAATATTATATAGAAAATTGATATATTTTTGTCTACATGTGARGCTCTGATTCATTGTATTTGGACTAGCAATGAGAAAGTTATGGACTATATATATTTTTGGGAAATCTAAGCATCTTCTTGGAAAAAAGAAATTATAGCATTCATTTTTAATGCAATTTTCACAATTTTTCAAAACTAATTGCGGGAAAAGGTTTAGGGTTTACTTTCTACAACAATCTGAACGTTTGGATTATT